>JAPPVO010000016.1:109025358-109066373 GCA_030407325.1 Camellia japonica | reverse complement strand
GGGGATGGTTTTGACCCCTTGGGATCTTTTTGAACAACTTTTCAAGTTTGCTCAGCTTTAGTGCGGTGGGATCAGTCTCAAACTCAAAGGGAGAGTCCGGTAGGTTGGTGGGTGTTTTTGACAGCTGAGGGTGAATTTGAGGTAGGATCGGAGGTGGGGGTGGTCCTGTAGGCAGTTCTGTATCAGTCTGAACATTGGTTGTCTCCCCGATGTTAGGAACTCCTGGTGGGGGAGGAATTTGATGCGAAGCAGATGCTCCGGTCTGCTGCTCTAGTCTGGCTATTGTCTCTGCCTGTTCTTTTACCAGTGTGGCCTGTTGCCTGGCGAATTCTGCCTGTCGGACAGCATCTTGCTGCATCATTTTCATGCTTTCTTGGAGGTGGCGCACCATCTCTTCTAAACTAGCCATGCTATTCTGCTATGGTTGAAATACCGGTATATATTCTCTCTCTGTTGATGACACGGAATCCTGATCCCTACTGAACACAGGTGGGGTAGATAAGGCCCTCTGAACTGACTGCTGTGCTAATATCCTCTGTCTGACTGACCTCCGCCTAGTAACCGGGGGTAGTGAACAGTACACTGGTTGTCCGTCTACCAAATCCTCAGATCGATGGAGTCGACGACCTCTAGTCCAGAGTGCTCGGAGAGTATCTACTGGGTCAGAAGCAATCGTGCTCAACTACCTAAAAAAAGATAAATAAAGCGTATAAATAACAGAAAATCGGACAGCATAACGGCATAAAATAAACAACACACAGTTGGATAACACGCTGAACTCGATTCATTGTCCTTCCAATACTGATCACTATTTCTGAATCATTGCCCCCAAGTCTGAATCTTGTACCCACAGATAACTGATTCCCCAAAATACTGTTACTGGTGCCCTCAGGCCGGATAAAACTTGCAAACTGACATGCGCATTCCCTGTAGAGATACATTCTAAAAAGCACATAGCAGATAAATGAAAGCCAATACACCCCTATGTTGGGGTAGGGTTTCCCTGTCCTATTTTGTCAGGAGCTAGGGTTTCACTACGCACGCAGCGGTTTCAAACAACCTATATCGGGTAAGCAACCTGTCCTAGTTTGGAATGGTCACTATGGATCCGAATATGCACTAGGTCGAATGGTCAAAGAGGGTGCCCCGGTAAAACCGGGGTTTGTGTTCCCATACTGGCAGAGCCCGCAACCGGTCAGCCTTATGGTCATGCCTTGACAAGACAAGCCTCCAGCAAACCGCTCAGGAATAGCAGATGGCCAACACAGTGTCCTAGGCGCACCAATGCATATGCAATGCAAAGAAACACATAAGTGTAGTCAAAACAGGATATCACGAGTTCGAGTCAAGCTCTCTAAAAATCCCCAGCAGAGTCGCCAGAAACTGTAGACGTCCCCGAACGCATCCCGGGGAGGGTGCGATGACTCCCCCCGTTCTGGTTCGATATTGGGTCACTACAGTTCAAAGGACTCAATTTTCGTCACGGTTCTTAATCTTGAACAAAAGAGTCCATCTCTGGCAAATCGTTTTGAAGAAAAACTGATTTTTTGAAAAGAAGTGCCAAACATGGACTGCTTTGCCAGATTACAGAGTCGCCACCTAAATATTTTTTATGGGGGAATTTAGGAAACCCTGACTCGGTGCCGAAGGCCACGTGTCCGTCATCACCAAATGTCTTGGCTCGGGAGCTTGGGTACGATCGGGGAAGGTCAGCTATGAGCACCCCCTTTCGCCCGATTCGAAGACCGGCCTCTACTAACCGTGATATCCGATTTTGAAAACATTATGCGTTCTTATCCCAATTATTAACCTAGAATTACTATGTTATGCGCGCAGCAAACAAATATAGACTAGATTGTCTAATTTGGAAACAAGCATTGCATATCCGTTTGTTTTGAGAAGCGTTTTGAAATTTGCTACCCGCAAGTAGGCTAAAGCACGGATTTCAATGAGTTTGTTCCAACTCAAACAATCCAACCTCCACCCACAGGCATTCAAACAAATTATCACATAAGCAACTAGCCGCATGGCAAGCATACTGTCATGGCAACATTCACACGCATGCGAGATGCTAAAGCGTAAAATACTTACATCGTACTCCGTGCCAAAACAAGGAACTAGTTAGCAAATATGCGTGTCCTAGTTCATGTTAGAGTGGCTAATGCAACACAGGCAAGGATGCAATTTAGAGTAGGCTCGGCTATCCCTAAAATGGCATGTGGAATGCTACAACTATCACGTATCAATTTGGAATTGAAAGTACGATGCAATTTGTATGATGTACCGAGCCCGGTGCATGTTTAGACAAATGCATGGATGCACGCATGCATTGCATAAGGTATGCTAAAATAAACGTGCCCTAATCTACCATCATAAGCAGGTAAATAAAAGGGAAGAAAGAAGTGGGGGTTGGAAGACATACACACACTCACCCACACTTATTACAAATTATGCCCTCGCTCGGAGGGACCGAATAATAATACAGTCCAAAAGAATAAATGAATAAATTATTACAAAATTCTAATTATTAAAATTAAATCAAAAAAAAAAAAGAAAGGATGGGGCCTCAGCCCTGCCTCAGGATGCGCGAATGATGCATGCTCGACCCGACTTGCCCGGAAAACCCCACACCGCACCACTGCTGCTCTGTTTCTACTGCCCGCCTCTCCAAAATTACCAAAGTCCCAGAACACCTTTGTGGGGAAGTGGGTGGAAATACTCTTCGAATCTTGGAAGACGCCAATGATCCTCAGCTAGTCACCTGCAAAGATACAAATACTCCGGTCGGGGGTGCCGGAAAAAGCACTCCGACGAACAAGTCAGTTCACTCAAGAATTGTCCTCACCAGTCAGTTCTTCTACTCAAGAAAGCTTGTTCACTAAGTTTTTAGAAGTGATTCATACATACCTTTTCTAGTTCGTTGCCACTATATTTATACTCGTTTCTTCTGATCCTCGGGCCAGAGCCTACTTTTTCAATCATTACTTTTTCCAATATTCGGCTCTAGGGATCCTTCCCTATTCGGCCTATTTAAGATATTCGGCCCCTTGTCTTCGCGGGATATCTGCCGGATAGCTTCTAGCTTCTAAAACATACCTCCTTTACCCTTGCCAACTATTCGGTTACCACAATTGCCCTCCGAACTCCCTGTTGACGGCAGTCAATCGGCGTGTTTGGTTCAGAATTTGAGGAGTTTAGCGTCAAGCGGCTTCACGTGCCCCAATATATGTCAGGAAGCACGCGCCTTTCGCTCATCATTGCGCTTTCCCGCTCTATTCATGTGTATCTCAGCATTTATTGCGATTTGAAACTTTGGTCCTTTCGGATTCATATTTCGTCGATCTTTTTGAGACTTTTGGATCGCCAGTGCATATCCCTCCGTGACTCGCGTCTTCTGCAACTTCTTCCCGCCTTCCCTTGTCTCATCTGTTCTTCGTAAGTTTTTCTTATCCCTTCTTTGTAATCCTATTTTCTGTTTGCTATTTTAGCTTCGGCGGATATTTAGTTCTCTGCTAGGATGGCCAAACATTTGAAAGACCTCCTTTCTGAGGATCGCATCTCCGGCTTCCGGCAACATTTTTCTATTCCTGACGACGTCCATTTATCCCTTGTAACGGACAATGCTCTCGACATGGAGAGGGAAGATCAGAATACGATCGTATTCCCTCTTTTATCCATTGCGGAGGGCGGGGTTCGTTTCCCCCTACACCCACTCCTTAGGGCCGTTCTCCGCTATTGGGGTTTGATTCCTTCTCAACCCAATGTAAATTTCTTTTGAATCATCATGGGGGTCTTAGAGTTGAACTGACGCCTTAGGATTAACCTTGGGATTCCGGCCATTCGGCATTGTTACGCCTTAGCCAAATCCCTGGTCGGCTGGGGCGATATTTTCTCAGGGCCAAAGATACCGACCATCACTTGGTGACTATGCTTGCCAGTTCTGGTAAACGGGTTGACGACGTGATGGTCAACGTCCGAGGCAATTGGGAGTTCGCTGAAGGGGAGGATCGCCTGGACCCTGTTCCCAGACATAAGGGCGACCCAGGTTGCCACGCAATGTCTTATTTGTTGGTCTATCTCTTATTCGGCTCTTTTCTCTAAATCGCTTTTCATCTTCTGCAGGTAACAGGTTGAAGAAAATTCTGACTTCAGTTGACGACGCGGTTCTTGGGGAAATCAAGACTGCACTCAGATATTTCGGCCGTCCAAACGTACAACAGCAGGGGAGAGCCGCCCATATTCTCCTCCGGTACGAACCCACTTATACTACTTTCTCGGCTGCAGATAACATCCGATTCCAGTCGGCAATCAACAGCTCTCTCGCCCTTATCTTCCCCAGCTTCAAAAATCTTAGGCAGATCGGTCTCGTAGCTTCCGATTCGGGGGAAGACGCCGAGCCGACCGTTGAGGTGGTTGCCGATCCGGCGGGGGGATCTACTGAGAGAGCAGTAGGAGGCGACGAGGCCGTACGCTCGGCATTCGAAGCCACCGAGCCATCCGCCTCCGGACGAACAGATTTCTCTTCCGGGGATATTTTTGCGAATTTGGGGGATCTACCCGGCGATTTCTTTGAGGGTATGGCGAAGGAAAGCCTAACACAGATGGCACGTAAAAGAAATGCGGAGCGCATGGCCGCCCAAAAGAAGGCAGAATGTGCCGCATCAGATCCCAGCTTGATCAAGCCGTTCGTACCCGTTTCGGAGGGGACAGTGGTTGTTGCGTCCGATACGGAAAAAGAGGGTGGAGAACAAGTTGATGAGGAACGGCCGATTCCGGAGCAAGGCCAAAAGCGCGGTGCCGAGGGGGGAGTGAGTTCAGAAGCTGGCCCTGGTGGCAAACGGCCTCGGCTTGAAGAACCGGACGTGGTCGCTCCGTTCGTTATTCAGCCAAAGATCAGGGATATGCCGATTTTATCCGACGCTTCGGCCATCCAGGATCCGGCCGTGGCTCTGAGCTTGGCGGCTTCGATTTCTCTGCCGGCTGACAACAAAGACTTCGGTGCCGTGCCTGACATTATGGCCGTTGCCCTAACTGCTCAATCGGCACTCCTGGTAGGTCACCTTCATTTCGCTCTTTGTTTGTTAAAGGCGTCTAATTATACCGAATTGCTTTGCAGACGGTCGGAAGGATCACCGACTTGGGTCGCCGCCTGCGTGATGCTCTCGGGAGAATTGACCATTTGCAAACAGAGGTGCAAGGTCAGAAAAGTAGGGCTGACTTCGAAATTATGAGAGCTGAAATGGAGAGCGCGAGAGCCGAAGCGGAGAAAGAGAGGGTTCGCGTCGCCGAACAGCTTCGTGTTGATGCTGAGGGTAGAGCGAATGCGAGCGAGGAATCGCTCAAACTTTCCAAGGAAGCACTTGCTGAAGCGGAAGCTCAGTTAGAGGAGCTTAAGGCGACCCGCGAGAAAGCTGAATCGGAGGCCTTTGAAGCAGGGAGGGGTGCCGCTCTGACAGAATATGTTGAAGAAGTGTCCAAGTTTGAGAATCGCGGGTTCAAACATGGGTGGCTCAAAGCCCTTGCCGCCGCTGAAGTTACATTGGACTTGCCGATTCCTTATGAGCAGGTGGATGTTGAGCCACTTGAATCCGATACCGACGAATGATCTGGGGGCCGTTTACTGAGCAGCCGTCTTTTTGTTTTTGGTTTTCTTCTTTTGGATAGTGCTTTGTTGCTTCAGGGTAGTTTTCATGTATAAATTGGTTAACATCTGCACACAATTTATTGATGAAAATTTCCTTGTAATTTTTGCTCTTCCACCACACACTTTGTATAAAAGAGTTCTGTGGTTTAATTTTAATGAAAGAGTTCTGTGTTTGTCAATGCATTTGGTAAATTGGGATTGCATATACTGTGGGGAAGCCCTGATTTGTGAATCTGCCCTTGCCCCAGGGGGTTCAACTTGTGAGCCGGCTGGGGTATTTGGCCCGAGTGATTTTATTTAGAACTCTTCTAAACAAGCCGTATATAGAATATCGTTTATCCAAACTTTAGTTTTCTGCTGATTCAATACATATCCCATCAAAATCACCATTTGCAATTTCACTGCCTACTGATCTTCGGCCCTTAGATTGACGAATCTGCCCTTGCCCCAGGGGGTTCATGATAAGAACTCTCGCTCTGAATCAATTCGTCAGCCGGCTGGGGTAGTTTGGCCGAGCAAATTGGTGAATCTGCCGTCAACTTAGTCGGCGTCAGTCGATTGGGTGTCGCAATTAATGAACTTGCCTCGATCCTGCTGCCTCTGCGAGTGTTAAATGATTAAAGGTATAGCTTTTAAGAGTCTGGTAGCTATCTGATTCAGACTCCTGAGAAAAGATCTATTGTACGAATGTCGAACAAACTCTTCTTTAACAGCAAAGGGGAAGCCAAGACATTGGCTGAGCTTGGCGGCGATATGAAGCAAAGTGAACACCGTGGTGCGCCCTTGCGTGCTGGGAGTAAAAGTTCTATGGGTCGACAGAGGCGTCAATCTCCTCGACGTCGTAGTAGGTCGCCCAGACGAGATAGGCAATCCCAGGGGAGATCGCCACACGCCCATCGAAAGGAGATCGACGCGAATCCGCGCGCCATTAAGTTTTGCAGTATTTGTGAGGAATAAACCCATGACGGAAGCGGATTCGATCGTTCGAGATCCAGACGTGGCGGTCGAGTTTGCTCGACAAATATTTCCTCCGGAAGTGCAGCAGTCAATGGTCGGTCGTCAGGACTACGAAGTATTTCGCGAGGGCATTCATGGGGCGGTGAAGGGCTCTATACGGCTTACGAAGTTGGCATGCGATTGCGCGCCGCCCGTCGAGAAATGGAGAAAAAGGAAGAGCGTATCCGCAGTTTGGAGGCTCGCGTGGAGGCGGCTGAACGTGAGTTAAGAGAGATCAGAGCGGCTCAAGTGCAACCAGCTGGGCAGGTGAATCCGAATCCAATCGTGGAGGAGAGGGTTACCAGTCGGCTTATAAGTGCTGCCATTGCCGATCGCGATACGGCGAGCATGTTCGCATTGGAGTCCGCCAAGGGGAGGTCTTATGAAAAAGGTTTTCACGAAGGGCGCTTGGTTGGAATCCAAAAGACCAAGGAGACGCTTGCCGAAGAGGTTTGCCGATGTGAAAATCGTGGGTTCAGCATGGTTGGATCAAGGCATCTCAAGTCGCCAATCTCTTCGCTTGTCAGGCATCAATTCGGCGTCACCTCTCTACCACAGTGAGGATTTTCCGTTTTCTGCTTTCGAGGTTGAAAAGAGTGAGGATGAGGGCGACGCCGTCTGACTTTAATTATTGTAAGGTTCGAACGCTGGTCGCGTTTGCTATTATGTAATTTCTTGGTTGTTTGAATAAAAGACGCTTTATTGAAAATATCAAATTGTCTTCCGCATTCGGTGTGTGCGTGTTTAATTTGATTGCATAAAAGTTTGAATAGACGTAAATACATCAATCGGACTCGGCATGTTAAATCGACGCGCCGATTCGTAGTGCGTGATCGGCCTACATGTAATGGCCGTTTACTTTTGAATAAAGCCATTGCGGCGTGTGTTGTTGAAATTCGAAGAAGTCGTGAGCCAGAGATCGGAGGGGCCACGGCATTTTGAGCTAGGTAATTTTTGCCCTTGCGCAGCCTGTGCGCGTGCATTTTGGCCAACCGTTGGGTTAACTAGGTCATGGAGAATGTTGACCGACGCCTGTCTCGTGGGTTTAATATTGATAAAATCACCTCGGGATTTGGGCCTCGAGATCGCGGCCATTACTAGAATAAAAGGCGGCAGGCGCCTCATGCAATCAAACAACATCTATTGGCGTGGGATGGTCAAGCGTTCTCACCATCAGATGGTGATGATAGTCGCAGGAGCTCAAATTCCGGCCGAACTTGGCGCTCAGACGGTTTGCGGCGGGGATTCTCCGATGTAGGAGGTGGACCGCTGAGAGGAGAAACTGGAAAAACGTCGGCCTCCAAGTCGTTGAAGCAGATCGCCCCGAAAGGAGCCAAGTCGTTGAAGCAGATCGCCCCGAAAGGAGACACAACGACCGCTGCCCCTAACCTTCCTTGTCTTGGATCTTGGCCTTGACGTTGTCGATGGTGTCAGAGGCCCGGCGACAAGCCGATTCGGGTGCGGTTAGATCGATGCGTGATTTGTCTTAGAAGTTAGAGATAGATATTGTAATGTTCGAACGCGGATTGCGTCTATGTAACAACTTTTAAATCAAATAAAAAGTGTTATTTCATATAATTGAGTCTCTCTCTGAAAATCT
Source organism: Camellia japonica (assembly GCA_030407325.1). Taxonomy (NCBI): domain Eukaryota; kingdom Viridiplantae; phylum Streptophyta; class Magnoliopsida; order Ericales; family Theaceae; genus Camellia; species Camellia japonica. Next base: position 109,058,133 of record JAPPVO010000016.1, on the reverse strand, counting down.
TTTGTTTAGCTATGCCAGATGGACGTTCCTGATTCCAACTTTTAATGGTTAAGCAAGTCGTTTCGCATGGTTTAATAGTTTGTTATCGGAAAGTTTGCCACCGGAACGTTTGTGTAGCTTAGATATTTTTGCTTAAATATTTTTCCTGTATTCAGGAATCGGCCCTTGCCTTGGGCAGGATGTGAATTAAACCAGAATGGATCGTACTCGTGGGCCGAATAAGGCACTCCTTGTCCGGCGAACATACTAGTGATTCGGCTGAATTAGTTGATTAAAACGAGCTCCGAATCCGGAGACTTATTCGGCCCTAAGGTGTCATGCACCAAAGGGGCTCCGAATCCGGAGACTTAATTTGGCCAATCGTGATATCCACGAAGGGCGCGGCTCCGAATCCGGAGACTTATTCGGCCCTAAGGTGTCATGCACCAAAGGGGCTCCGAATCCGGAGACTTATTCGGCCCTAAGGTGTCATGCACCAAAGGGGCTCCGAATCCGGAGACTTAATTTGGCCAATCGTGATATCCACGAAAAGGCGCTCCGAATCCGGAGACTTATTCGGCTCTAAGTGTCATGCACCAAGGGGGCTCCGAATCCGGAGACTTAATCGGCCCTAAGGTGTCATGCACCAAAGGGGCTCCGAATCCGGAGACTTATCAGGCCCTAAGGTGTCATGCACCAAAGGGGCTCCGAATCCGGAGACTTAATTTGGCCAATCGTGATATCCACGAAGGGTGCTCCGAGTCCGGAGACTTATTCGGCCCTAAGGTGTCATGCACCAAAGGGGGCTCCGAATCCAGAGACTTATTCGGCCCTAAGGTGTCATGCACCAAAGGGGCTCCGAATCCGGAGACTTAATTTGGCCAATCGTGATATCCACGAAGGGCGCTCCGAATCCGGAGACTTATTCGGCCCTAAGGTGTCATGCACCAAAGGGGGCTCCGAATCCGGAGACTTATTTTGGCCAATCGTGATATCCACGAAGGGCGCTCCGAATCCGGAGACTTATTCGGCCCTAAGGTGTCATGCACCAAAGGGGGCTCCGAATCCGGAGACTTAATCGGCCCTAAGGTGTCATGCACCAAAGGGGCTCCGAATCCGGAGACTTATCAGGCCCTAAGGTGTCATGCACCAAAGGGGCTCCGAATCCGGAGACTTAATTTGGCCAATCGTGATATCCACGAAGGGCGCTCCGAATCCGGAGACTTATTCGGCCCTAAGGTGTCATGCACCAAAGGGGGCTCCGAATCCGGAGACTTATTTGGCCCTAAGGTGTCATGCACCAAAGGGGCTCCGAATCCGGAGACTTAATTTGGCCAATCGTGATATCCACGAAGGGCGCTCCGAATCCGGAGACTTATTCGGCCCTAAGGTGTCATGCACCAAAGGGGGCTCCGAATCCGGAGACTTATTCGGCCCTAAGGTGTCATGCACCAAAGGGGCTCCGAATCCGGAGACTTATTAGGCCTTAAGGTGTTTGAAGGAGAGTGACAAAGAAAGTCAACTTTTCATTAAAACGTGGTACCAGTACAAGCATCAGATCCCACAAGTCGGGTCCGTAAATAGATCTTCCTAAGGTCTACGTTGGCGCGGATTGCGGTGAGCCACGGATCTCCTCAATGCCACGGTCCGTTGGGAAGCGCATAAGCTGATGGTAGGTGCTTGGGACAGCCTTCATGGTATGCAACCAGGGTCGGCCCATGATGGCGTTATACGGTGACGGAAGCTTAACAACCAAGAATTCCACGTCAACCGTTTTTGAGCCCGTTCGAACAGGGAGCACGACCTTCCCCAACGGGTACTCTGGATTCGTGTTGAAGCCGAACAGTGGCTGAGACGACGGCAATAGGTCCGACTCGTTGAGGCCGAGTTCAACAAAAGTTCTGTAGTACAAGATTTCCGAAGTGCTGCCTGGATCTATGAGGATGCGTTCAACGCTGAACTGTCGTACGCGTAATTTGACGACCAAAGGATCGACGTGGCTGGCCACTGTTCCGACGAGGTCGGAGTCATCGAACTTAATTGTCGGAGTTTCTCTGGGCCTGCCGGTTGACATGTTATTTTTTTGGGGAATTGGGTGTGATTGGATTGTATGCACGGTCGGGGATGCCGGCAGACTGTAGATTATGTGGATCACACCAAGCGGAGGCGAGTCCTGTCTCAAGGCTAATGCTTTGGTTGGCTTCCCCTTGCTCACGTACTGCTGCAATCGACCATCTTGCACCAGTTCCTCCAGATGATCCTTTAGCGCATAACAACTCTCGGTTTCGTGGCTGTGATCCTTGTGGTATTCGCATCGTCTGTCCCTCCTCCGTGTGTCGGGAGGCCCCACCATCTTCGACGGCCACTTGAAAAATGGAAGGTGCTGGACTTTGGTCATTATTGCCGCGATCGGCTCTGTCAACTCCGTGTACTTTTTGTCGGTTCACCTTGAGCGTCGGTTGTCGACTTGTAGTTGTTCGTTCATTCGGTGGGAGCACTGATCGCTCGATCGGCGGGAGTCCCGCCTTTTGTCTCGCTTGGTTCGTTGCCGGGGCTTAGGGCTCGGTGGCGGCACGGAGCTTATTGGTCGAGCGATTTCGGGGAGGGCCGTTTTTGCTGGAGATTTGTCCGGCTTTTATTCTTAGGGCATCATCTTCGACTTTACAATATTCTTCAACTTTCTTCATCAGTGCCCAGACTGTTTTGGGGGGCCTTCTGGTCAAGGAACTGCGCAGAGCACTGTCAGGATGTAAACCATTTTGAAGGCGGTGATGGCCATGGAGTCGTTGCAAGCGTCGTCCACAAGATTGAAACACTCCCAATATCGCGCCGAATACGCTCTGAGCGTCTCTCCCGGCTGGATCTGCATAGCCCAGAGGGAGTCGGCCTGTTTCGATTGTACCTCGTTGGTGATAAACCGGGCCCTAAAGGATTTCTGCAGTTGTCGGAAGCTTTTAACCGACGCTGGCTCCAACTTGTAATACCACCTGACGGCTAGTGGACCTAGGCTGCTAGGGAATATTCGGCACATGAGGGCTTCATTGTCTGCATGTAGCGTCATGGCCTGTTTATAATGACGGATATGATCAGTGGGGTCTGATTTTCCGTCGTAAAGAGTGAACGACGGAGCTTTGAATTTCTTGGGCAGGGATGCCCTTGCGATCCGTCGAACGAAAGGATCGTGCTGGTCTTCCTCGTTTGAGCTGATTCTCCTGCGCTTGTTCCTTGTTCGCAGATCTTTTTCGGAGGAGCTGGAGGTTTCGGATCGTCCCCTTGCATCGAGCTCCGTGGATGATGAGTTGGAGTTGCTATTGGTATCTTTTGGTCAGGCCGAGGTCTTTGCCCGTCTGCCCTCGGAGGTCGCTCTGGTTCCTCGCGCATGGCTCTCTAGATTTTGCTACCTCCAGGGCCAAATCCTGACGGAGTCGTTCGTTCTCAGCGATCATGTTCTCGAGCCTTTGTTCGTTCTGCTTTGCTTGTTCTATAATAGCCTGCATTGTTTCTTGCGCTGAAGTTGTTGGCGAATCGAAGTTCAAGGCGCGTCGTGCCGCGATGGTTTCTTTTTCGAGCATATTGTCTGGGGTGAGGTCGTCTACCTGTGTGGTCTCGTCGGTGGCTATCGGAGGATCTTCGGTCACGCCTTCCATGGATGTATTCGAGTATTCCCACAGACGGCGCCAATTGTGGGGAAGTGGGTTGGAAATACTCTTCGAATCTTGGAAGACGCCAATAATCCTCAGCTAGTCACCTGCAAAGATACAAATACTCGGTCGGGGGTGCCGGAATTAGCACTCCGACGAACAAGTCAGTTCTTCTACTTAAGAAAGCTTGTTCACTAAGTTTTTAGAAGTGATTCATACATACCTTTCTAGTTCGTTGCCACTATATTTATACTCGTTTCTTTCTGATCCTCGAGGCCAGAGCCTACTTTTTCAATCATTACTTTTTCCAATATTCAGCTCTAGGGATCCTTCCCTATTCGGCCTATTTAAGATATTCGACCCTTGTCTTTGCGGGATATCTGCCGGATAGCTTCTAGCTTCTAAAACATACCTCCTTTACCCTTGCCAACTATTCGGCTACCACAACCTTCCTTGCATGCTGCTAAGTGCCACCGGCTGAAGGAAATTTCCACCGGCTGCTTGTGGTGACCACCGGCTGCAAAATAAGCTATCGGCCAGAAAAGCAGTGCCAGTCGGCACTCTTTGCTGCCGGTCGGCTATAAATTCCTGCAGGGGACAGTTTGACAGCAACAGCAGGCAGCAGTGCATGGTATTGGATTTTTGGGCATATTTATGCATGGCCAATGCTTCCTATCATGAATGGAACTCAAGGAAGCATGGCTCTTGGTTCTAGGGCCATCAATGGTGCACCTTGGTGCATGATAGCCTAAAGAACCAAGGTTGCACTTTGATGTAAAATGCATGCAACACAACAATGATAACTAAGTCCCTATCATGCCAATATCAAAGGCCTTAGTGACATGGGAATTGAGGTGTGTTTCGTCACTTGGAGTACAAACACCCCTCATTTCCCACACTTGGTTTGACACCCCAAACCGAGTAATGAAATGCAACTCATGTAAACATGCAAACATGCAAACATGCAAACATGCATTATGGAAATTAGGATGCTAGCACACTAAGTACACACCACTAACACATTAGTCATGCAAAATGCTAGAGTGTACAAGATGCTATCATCATGCCACTATGGACCAATCAAGCACACAAGACCACCATGCTATAACATCTAATGGGGCAAACATGCAACAAGCATATAACAAACATGCAATGAGGGACTTAGCCACAATGGGGCAGCCCTCAAGCCTCCCCAAAACAGTGGCAAAACATGCCCAAAATGGTAACCAAAATGCTATACAAATTATGCAAATTAATGAGCCTAAACTTAAGGCATCAAAGAGAGTATCTTTCCATCATTACCGAGGCCACTCATGACATGAATTAGGCCACCAAAAACAGAGCATTAGCATGCAAAATGACACCCAAATCCCCTCACATGGCAGCCCCAAAATGCACCAAGTATGCAAGCATACACAATGCCAATTCCTAGACATACAAGAGCACACCCTTAAAGCATGAAATAGGCTATATATGCATACATACAAACATGATTTATGGACTGAAATAAGGTCACAAATGATGCCAAATCATGAGGGTGATCAATGTAGAACATACTAGGGGCCAAAATGCATGAGGCTTACAAGCCTAAAATACAAAACGACCATGTCAAGCACACTATACATGGCAAAATCAGTGGCTCACAGCCCTTATACATGGTAATATGATGCTAATACCCTCCTGGAACCAAGCTAAAACAAGCAAAGAACATGGCCTAGATACATGGCATACTTTTAGGCATAAGAGAACATTTCAAAGCAAGTATGAGAGGCATGCTAGAGGCCACAAATCCGACCTTAGACAGAGATCAAACATGACCTAAAACACCCAAGAAAGTTCTGAAATGAAGCTAAATGCAAGCATGCACACATGCTACCTCATGAGCCAAAAATGGAGGCCAAAGAGGGACAAAAGGGAGAGGGGTATCCCTCCCCTATTTGAGACTTGAAAGCACCTCCCTCACCACTGAAAACCCACTGGTTTTCAGTGGTGAGAAGACCAAAAACACTGAAGTTAAACAATGTTCAAAGTAAAGGCACAAAAAGGACCAAAACAAGGCCTAAAAGAGTGATCTCCACTCAAATCAAAAGGTGACCTTGATGAAAGTTCTTGAGTAAGTAAAAACAAGAGTTTTTTTAGTTAAACACAAAGCTCAAAACACAAAGCAAGGAGGGTAGAATGTTGTTGCAAAAATGGGGAATCTAAACTGATGTTCTTACCCTTGAAGATCCTTTGAAGAACAAAAGGTCCAGCCCTCTTTTAGTGATCAAAACCAGTCCAAGATCACACAAAACAACCCTCCAAGCCTCCCAATCTCGAGCTAAGGTGTAGTAGTGTGTGTAATGGTGCAAAAGTAAGGTAAAACCACACTTTTTGGTCCAAAAACACACACACAAGAGGAGAGAGGTGGAGATATATGTATATACAGAGATATATATGTATAAGCTCTGGTTTTGCCCTCCAAAATTCTAACCTTGAGCCAAGAGAAGAAGCCTCTCTCTTATAGGCAAGCAAAGCTTACAAGCTAAGCAAACCAAAGGCTCATCCCTCCATACACGTGTATGGAGGGGAGCAAAAAGCTATACAGCTGTAAGAAAATATCTGATAAAGCAGCTGTACAGTGCCCGACCGGCAAAGAGTGCCATTTTGGCAAAACTTAGTGCCGGTCGGCACAAAAGAGTGCCGGTCGGCACAATAAAGTGCCGATGGCAACACCAGCCGGCCGGTGGCCTCTGGCTAGTGCCGGTGGTGTGTGGGAATACCTCAAGAGGCATTCCCTGCCCCTCTAAGGCACAACATAAGTGTTTGGTGCAAAACCAGACACAAAACAGTCAAGTCCGGGGATCCTGAGGCAAGGCGCGCTGCCGAGAACTCCGGGAACTCCAAACGAACACGAACATGGGTAATCACCGAGTGTTCAAGCAGTGACGTCCAAGCCTTGAGGGCAGTCAAAAATGGGGTGTCTACACTGCCATATTGTGCTGATCTATCTGAACAACCGGTATATCTGTCCCTGCAATAGAAACTAAGAGCTCAGCCTGACTGTTCACTGATGGGGTAGACCACTGATCTGGCGACCGCTGTACTGATACAATGCACCTTTTTAACCTCCGTCTAGCAACCGGGGGTAAAGAAAGGAGCACTGCTTGTCCGTCTATCAGATCCCTGGATCGATTAAGTCTACGACCTCTAACCCAGAGTGCTCGGGGAATATCTGTCTGGTCGGATGCAATGGTGCTAAACTACCTTGCAAAAAGATAAATAAAGCATAATAAGGAAATAATGAACAGAAAAACGAACAGCATAACAGCTTAAATAAAGACAACACACAGCTGAAATATACAAGCTGAAAGGACTATTCTCAACCGTTGATCACTGTTCCCCAAATCACTGCCCCAACTCTGAATCTGATACCCGCAGGTAAAATTGATTCCCAAAATACTGATACTGATGCCCGCAGGCCTGATACCCAGACTTGCAAACTGATACGTGCATTCCTGTAGAGGCGTACTCTAAAAGCACATAACAAACAAGTGAGAGCCAAAACACCCCTATGAGGGGTAGGGTTTCCCTGTCCTATTTTGTCAGGAGCTAGGGTTTTACTACGCACACAGCGGTTTCAAACAAACTACAATCGGGTAAGCAACATGTCCTAGCTTGGAATGGTCACTACAGTTTCCGATATGCACTAGGTTGAATGGTCAAAAAGGGTGCCCCGGTAAAACTGGGTTTTGTGTTCCCGTCGTGGCAGAGCCCGCAACCGGTCAGCCTTATAGCGCGCTTCTCAAAGCATGCCTCCGGCAAACCGTTCAGGAATAGCATACGGCAAACACGGTGTCCTAGGCGCACCAATGCAAATGCAATGCAAAGAAACACATAAGTGTAATCAAAACAAGATATCATGAGTTCAAGTCAAGTTCTCCAAGTCCCCAGCAGAGTCGCTAGAAACTGTAGACGTGCCCGAACGTCCTGGGCTCCGCGCGCGAAGTGCGCGAAATCTGTTTTCATTCATTAGCATACTACAGTTCAGACTAAAATGTCACAGCTCTGAATCTAATCCCGCAAAGTGCAATGCGAGACCAATAAATCACCAAAGAGTCCAAATCCGGCAAATCGTTTGGAAAACTGATTTTTGTAAAGGAGTGCCAAACATGGACTACTTTGCCAGATACAGAGTCGCCACCTAAATATTTTATTTTGGGGAAATTTAGGAAACCCTGACTTGTGCCTAAGGCCACGTGTACGTCATCACCAAAGTTGCCTCGGCTCGGGAACTTGGATACGAGAGGGAAAGGTCATGCAATGAGCACCCCCGCTCGCCCGATCAAAGATCGGCCTTTACTAACATGATATTTTGTTTTTGAAAAAACATGTGTTCTTATTCCGGTTATTAATCTAACCTTACTATGTGATGCGCACAGCATATAAGTATAGACTAGATCGCCTAAGTTGGAACAAAACATCTCATGTTTGTTTAAAAATGGTTTGAAGGTGCTACTCGCAAGTAGGCTAAGACGTGGATTTGCCACTCTCAAGTGGACTTAAGAAAACATGATTTTTCCACTCTCAAGTGGCTTAAAACTCGCATTTCAATGAATTGTTCTAATTCAAGTAATCCAACCTTCACCCACAGGCATTCAGGCAGTTAAACACTTAAGCAGTTAGCCTCATGGCAAGCATGCTATCATGGCAACACTCACACTCATGCAAGGATGCTAAAGCATAAATACTTACAGTGTACTCCGAGCCAAAACAACAACTAGTTAGTAATCAATGCATGATCCTAGTTTATGTTAAGATAGCTAATGCAACACATGCAAAAATGCAACTAGAAATAGGCTCGGCTATTCTAAGATGTCATGTGAAATGTAACTTGATAACATGCTGTTGAACACGTATTCAAGTATATGTATTGAAATACAATGCAGTTAGCATGATGCGCCGAGCCCGGTGCATGCAAGACAGATGAATGGATGCAAACATGTGAAGCATAAGTATGCTAATTGAAACATGACCTAGAACTAACCAACAAAAGCTGATAAGTAAAAGGGAGAAAGACGTGGGGTTGGAAGACATTCACACACTCCTGCACACTTATTACAAAATTCGCCCTCTCGATGGAGGGTCCGTATGAAACTAAAGAGGCTGCCACAGCTCCGCCTCGGAATGATGCATGCTTGATCGCCTCACTCGGAAACTCGTTGCCATGCCTCATGTTGCCTCTATTTGCACTGTTTTACACCTCTGAAAACTGGACAAATCTCCAACTCACTTCTGATTCACCCCATGGGCATGCTGAAAGGTCATCGACCAAGAGATATGGCCATCGGCCAGAGAACAATGGCCATCGACCAATTTTTATGCTATCGGCCAAAAATTGTTAGCCGATCGGCACTCCAAATAGCCGATCGGCCATCTCTTCCTGCAAATTGCTCATTTTGCTGCAACAGAGGACAAACAAGGGCATGGAAATACATTTGCAAGAAAATGTTGTGCACCTACACCCCTTATCATGTTTGAGACTCAAAGGAGTGTAGTGTTAGACCCTCGAACCATCAATCACGCATTTCGATGCATGATGGCCAAAGAGGCCGAATTGCACAAATCAATATAGAATGAATGCACAAAAACACATGAATGCCTCACTGTAGACACCCCATTTTTGACCGTCCTCAAGACTTGGACGTCATCATTTGAACACTCGATGATCATCCATGTTCATGTTCGTTTTGAGTTCCCAAAGGTCTCGGCTGCGCGCCTCGCCTTAAGATCTCTTAACTTGTCTGTCTTGTGCTTGGTTGTGGACCAAACACTTGTGTTTTTGCTTCTAAGGGAAGAGGGTGGCTTGTTGGCCATTCCCTCAACCCACCGGCCAAGGCTTGAAGCCACCGGCCTTGTTTTACTTCCATCGGCCAAAAGTATTGGCCGATCGGCACTTTATTTGGTCGGTCGGCCCTTGTGTTGGTCGATCGGCCATTTTTGCTGGCCGAACCCTGTTCATCTGCTTTATGCAGATATTTAGTGCCATCTGGAACAGCTGGCATGCACAATTCACCCCCTCCATACACGTGTATGGAGGGATTGCCTCCTTTGCTTAGCTTCTCTTAGAAGCTTTAGAATTGAACCTCTATAAAGAGGGAGCTCCTCCTCCCTCCTCAAGGGTTCAAAAAATTTGTTCTTGAGAGGATAGATATAGTATTGTATCTATATTTCCTGGTTTATCCTTATTTTGTGCCCTAAAGTGTTGTTTTGTCTTACTATTGTACACAAACACCCACTAGAATACCATCCTCTTGGAGCTGAGGTCCCTTGAGGTTGATTTCAGAGTTCTTAGACTGGTTTTGGTCAGAGGAACCTGCTGGCGCCTTGTTCTTGAAGAAGTTCTACAAGGGTGAGCAAACTTGCTTTAGATACCCCTTTCTTGCTTAAGCTTTTAACCCTTCTTGCTTATTGTTTTGAGCTTAGTTTATAACTGATAAAAGTTCTATTTTTACTTTCTTTAGAACTTTGTTTAAGGTCATTTTGAGGTTTGGGGTTGTTTACCCCTTCCAAGGCCTTGTTAGGCCTTGTTTTAAAACATCTCTTTTGGCCCTTGCTTTAAGATTTGCATGACCTCTCTACCACTAAAATCCAGAGGATTTTCAGCGGTGAGAGATGGTTTTGGCATCTTAAATAGGAGAGGGTCATCCCCTCTCCATGTTGTCTTTAATGCTTACATAAATGGCTTATGTTTACAGCATGTGTGCTTAGCTTGTTTTAGCTTCATTTTAGTATATACTAGGCTTTGTTTTGCCATGATATAGCACTGTTTTGACTTGGTTTAGACATACCATGCATGCTTTGTATACTTTTCTTGTAATCCCATGATTTGCCTTAACATGCACCATGTCGTAACATGTCTTTTTAGCATGATTTTGGTTCAACTCCATGAAGCTTTTAGCCATGTTGTGACATGCTTAAGCTCTGATTTTGGTCCTCTTGGTCATGCTTGCATTGTTTTTTATAGCTACCACGTATTCGAGCTTGTTAGCTTTAAGTGTCCAAGTCATTAGCATGCTCTATTTGGGGTCATTTCAGTGGTTTGGCATCACTTGTAATGTTATTTCAGTCCACATTACATGCTCATATGCTTGCACTTATGACTCCTTTAATGTCTTAAAGAGTTAGTGTCTTATGCCTCATGAATGTGTCATCGTGTATGTCACCATGCTTAGGCATTTGGGATGTCATCTAAGTGGGTTTTTGGACTCATTTTGGCATGCCATATCTCTGTTTTCATTGACTTAAAACATGCCATGTTTGGTTGTCTTAGGTGTAGTGTAACACCTCTTTTGTAGCCTTGCATGTCTCATGTTTTTGCCCCTTTGTTTTAGCTTGTTTTGGCTTTGGTCATTGCATGTTTTAGGCTTACTTTGCCATGCTTTAGGACTGTTTTGGGTTATGCTTGCCATATGCTCTTTGTTTTGTGTAGCTTTGGTTCGAGTCCCTTCACTAGTCTTAGGCTTTAAGCCTTGTGCATGCTATGATTATGATTTGTCTATGTGATTTGGCATCACTCCTAGCATCATTTCAGAGCATGTAATGTTGTCACATTTGCATGCTTTTCATTCCTTTTAAGTATTCTTAAAAGTTGCCCTTCGATGCTTAAGTGTTAGGCCAATTACCATGCATGTTTGTATGTGATTTTGTCCCCTATCCCTTAGCATATTGGCCACTAATTTGGGCCTATTTGAGAGCTGTCCATTTTGGTTTAAGTCCATCCCCGCATGTTGTTACATGCTTGCCTTGCATGTTGTCGCATGCTTGTTGCATATTTGGTAAATTGCATGTCGTAACATGCTAATTCAATTGTGTCGTGTTGCATACTTAGTCAATAACATGTTGTTGCATGTTTAAGTTGTATTGCATTTGGCATGCTTTTGTTAAGTTGCTTTGCATGTTTGCATATCTTGTCCCTTTACATTTGTCACATGTTTGCCTTGCATTGCTTGAGTTATTTGCGTCCTTATTCACATGCTCATGATTAGTCTTGCTTGCATGCATGCATCCCTTGCCTTTGGTCAACATGATAGAGGTTGAGGCCCCTTTAGGTGTTATGTGCATTTCATTTGATATTGAATTGCACATTCGGCACCTTTGGCCATCATGCATTGAAATGCGTGATTGATGGCCGAGGGTCGAGAACCATACTCCTTTGAGTCTTAAACATGATAAGGAGGGTGGTGGTGCACACATTGCCTTGAAAATGAATTGCCATGCTCTGTTTGTCCTCTACTGCAACAAAACAGCATTCTGCAGGAATATATGGCCGGTCGGCCATCTGAAGTGCCGACCGACCACATAAATCTAGCCGATGGCTTCACAAATGGCCGATGACCAGTTTCCCTCAGCCGATGGCCTTGCCTTATGGCCGATGGACTCTCAGCATGTCCCCAAGTTGGTTCAGAAGCATCCTCGAGACTTGTGCAATTTTCAGAGGTGCAGAGCAGTGTAAACAGAGGCAGCATGAGTATGGTGATAGATTTCCGAATGGAGCCGAGCATGCATGCATTTGTCCCTCTTCCCGAGGCTGCTTTACTGCTTTACTAGCTTAGTTAATTTGTTTAATTAGTTAAGTGGTTTTGTAATAATTGATTAGCTTTGTTAGTTAGTTAATTTGTATTATTCTTTTGGACCCTCCGAGAGAGGGCCAATTGTTGTAATAAGCATGCGTGTGTGTGATGCATGTCTTCCAACCCCACGTCTTTCTCCCTTTCACTTAACCGTATATGATGGTTAGTTTTAGGGCATATTTGATTTAGCATACCTTATGTTGTGCATGTTTGCATCATTCATCTGTAGTGCATATACCGGGCTCGGTGCATCATACTAACTGCATTGTATTTCAATTCCTACTTGAATACATGTATCAAGTTGTCGCATTTCACATGACATTCTTAGATTAGCCGAGCATATTCTAATTGCATTCCACATGTGTTGCATTAGCCATTGCTAACATGAACTAGGATCATGCATGATTACTAACTAGTTTCTTGTTTTGGCTCGGAGTACACTGTGAGTTTTTATGCTTTAGCATCTTGCATGTATGTGAATGTTAACAGGAAAGCATGCATGCCATGAGGCTAATTGCTTATGTGATATAACTGCCTGAATGCCTATGGGTGAAGGTTGGATTGCTTGAATTGGGGCAATTCATTGAAATCCGTGTTTTAGCCTACTTGCGAGTAGCAAACATCAAACTATTTTCCAAACAAACACGGATATGCGATGCTTTGTTCCAAATTAGGCGATCTAGTCTATACTTATGTGTTGTGCGCATCACATAGTAAATTCTAGCTAATTAACCGGAATAAGAACACATGTGTTTTTCAAAAACAAGATATCATGTTTAGTACAGGCCGATCTTTGATCGGGCGAGCGGGGTACTCATAGATGACCTTCCCCAATCGTACCCAAGTTCCCGAGCCGAGGCAACTTTGGTGATGATGGACACGTGGCCTTAGACAACGAGTCAGGGTTTCCTAAATTCCCCCAAAATAAATATTTAGGTGGCGACTCTGTATCTGGCAAAGCAGTCCATGTTTGGCACTTCTTTCTTAAAAATCAGTTTTCCAAAATGATTTGCTGGATTTGGACTCTTTGGTGATTTATCGATATTGCATTGCACTTTGCGGGATTAGATTCAGAACCGTGACATTTGAGTCCGAACTGTAGTAGCAAAGCCCTCGGGGCGCATCTACACTCACACTCTATCATGTTGGATCAAGAATGTCGACGACCGAGGATTGAGGCACGTTTCGTCACTTCAAGTACGAAACGTCCCTCGGTCCTCGTGTTTGGTTTGACACCCCAAACCAAACACAATGCAATGCTTGCAATAATGGAAAAGCTATGCAATGGAACATAAGCATGCCAAATGCAATATGACTCAAACATGCACACAAGGCTAAGGTGACAAGCATGCCAAATGCAATGCAACCTACACAAGCATGTGACAAAATGCAAACTAGCAAACATGCAAAATGCAACCTAAACATACAAACATGCATGAAATGCAAAGATGGACAAGCATGCAAATGTCATGCAACTCAAGCATGCAAGCATGATGTGAAGTAGCAACTTGGAGCCACATGGTAAATGGACTTAAACTAAAGATAGACAGACCTCAGTCATGCCCAAAATGAGTGGCCAAAATGCTAAGAAAATGATGGAATGAAATGCAAAACAAGCATGCGTGCCAAATGGCCTATCACTTTGGTATAAGGACATAATTCTCAATCATGGGCCAGGAGTGATAAACATGATAATGTGGCAATAAGGTAAGCTCTGAAATCATGCAAAGAGTGGTGCCAAACTACTCAGACAAGTCAAGCATAGCATGCAAGAAAGCTCAAGGCTTAAGGCTAGCCAAGGAGCTTGTACCAAGGCCATACAACGTAAGCCCCAAAAGGCCAAGGGCAATCAAAACAGTCCCAAGGTAGGTCAAGATGAGGCCAAAAACAAGCTTGAACTTAGCCCACACAAGCTAGAACAAGGGTCCAAAAGCATGGAGCATGCAAGGCTAACAAAGAGGTGTTGCACTACACCTATTACAACCAAACATGGCATGTCTTAACCAATAAAAAAACAGAGTTGTGGCATGTCAAAATAAGCCCAAAAACCCACTTAGATGGCATCCCAATGCCTAAGCATGGTGGCATACACAATGATGCACTCTTGAGGCATAAAACACCAACCTTCAAAGCATGGAAAAGGTGACAAATGCAAGTATATGGCTACACCACATGGACTGAAATCACATATGAAATGATGCCAAATCATGAAAATGGTCTAAGCAATGCATGTTAATGACTTGGACACTCAAAGCTAACAAGCTAGATTGAACCATGGCTATACAAAACAGTGCAAGCATGACCAAGACAACACAAATCAGAGCTTAAGATTGGTAAAACAAGACTAAAAGCTTCATGGAGTTGAGCCAAGACATGCAAGAATGATAGTATAAATACATGATGCATGTTAAGGCAAATGAGAGGATTACACTACAAGTGCATGATGCATGTAAGAGGCTATCAAACCAACTTTGGACAGAGGTATAGCATGGGAAAATAACATCAAATACTTGCTGAAATGAAGCCAAAACATGCTAAGCAAACATGCTACCAATAAGAGCCATTTACACTAGCAAACAAGACGCAAGGAGAAGGGGGGTGTCCCTCTCCTATTCAAGACTCCAAACCACTTCTCCACCACTGAAAATCCTCTGGATTTCAGTGGTGAGAAGGTCAAAACAAGATGTTCCAAAGCTCAAAGGGAAGGCACAAAACAAGGCCAAACAAGGCCTAAGAGGGGGTAGACTACCCCCAACCAAAAAGTGACCTTAAACAAACTTCACAAGTATGAAAAATCAGAACTTTTTGTAGCTAGAGTTAAGCTTAAAACAATATGCAAATAGGTCTAAAATCTTAAGCAAGAATGGGGGATTAAAAGGTAGTTTACTCACCCTTGAAGAACACCTTCAAAACACCACTCCAGCAACTTTTCTAGTTCAAACCAACCAAGAATACCAAAACCAACTCCCTAGTACCTCAGCAACAAAGGATGGTGTATTGCTAGGTGTTTGTGTGCAATAGTATGAAGATTCACACTTTTGAGCACAAACAAAGGCTAAACAAGAGAGAGAGGACAAATATAGAGAGAGATATATAGAACTTCTATATGCAATTTTCAGAATCTCTGGAAAGGGAGGGGAGGCTCCCTTCTTATAGAATTTCAATTCTCAAGCTTGTTGAACAAGCTTGAGTCTTGAAACAAATCCCTCCATACACGTGCATGGAGGATGAGAATTGTGCATACCAGCTATCACAGCTGGCACAAAATATCTGCAAAAAGCAGATGAAAAGGTCTCGGCTCAAAAATATGGCCGATCGACCAAAGGGAGTGCCGATCGACCAAAAAGAGTGCCGATCGGCCACCACTTTTGGCCGATGGCAAGAAAACAAGGCCGATGGCATCATGCCTTAGCCGATGGGTTGAGGGGATGGCCAACAAGCCACCCTCTTCCCTCAGAAGCAAAACCACAAGTCCTTGGTCCACATTCAACCACAAAACAGACAAGTTGAGAGATCCTAAGGCAAGGCGCGCAGCCGAGACCTTCGGAAACTCAAAACGAACACGAGCATGGATGATCACCGAGTGTTCAAACGATGACATCCAAGTCTTGAGGACGGTCAAAAATGGGGTGTCTACACCCTTGGGAGACCATCCTTTTTCCTCTAGTTTGTGCTCTGTTGCATAATGGTGTTGCAGCACACTAGTGGCCGGCAGTGCCTTGTAAATGGCCGGCACTGCTTCACTTTTGGCCGGCAGTGCATACCCCTAGCCGGCAGGTGGCCAGCAGCAAGCCTTCATGGCCGGCAGGCCACTAGTGGATTCCTCAGGGTGGTTTTGGTAAGATGAAGCAGAAACTTCATAAAGACACCCTGCAAGCAGAGCCTTTCAAGAGCAATCCGGAAGGCATTTCGAGGTGGCAATCGAGAGCATGCATCCTTCATTGTTCAAGGCAGAGCTGAGGCAGCCTACTTTACATAGTTTACATGTTTAGTTAGTTGTCATGTTTAGTTAATTTGTTAATTAATTAAAGTGTTGTAATAATTAATAATTAGTTGTAGCTAGTTATTTAATTTGTGTTGTGTAATAATTAGTCTAATTAGCATAATTAGATTAGTTGCTAGCTTAGCTTAGATTTAGCTTAGCTAATTCGTTCGAACCCTTTGTCGAGGGGGCAAATGTTGTAATAAGTGTACGTGTGTGTGTGAATGTCTTCCAACCCCACGTCTTTTTCCCTTTTATTTACCCGCTTTCAGTGGTTAGTTTTAGGGCATGTTTCAATTAGCATACTTATGCTTTGCATGCATGCATCATTCATTCGTATTGCATGCACCGGGCTCGGCGCATCATTCAAACTGCATTGAATTTCAATGCTTACTTGAATACGTGTTTCAAAGCATGTTATCGAGTGTTGCATTCATATGCCATCGTAGAATAGCCGAGCCTATTTAGCTGCATTGTGCGTGTGTTGCATTAGGCATCTTAACTTCGCTAGGATCATGCATTGATTTCTAACTACTTTTCTTTCTTTGGCTCGGAGTACACTGTGAGTGTTTACGCTTTAGCATACTGCATGAGATGTGTATGTTGCCATGTTAGCATGCTTGCCATGAGGCTATTTGCTTAACTGCTATAATTGCATGAATGCCTGTGGATGAAGGCTTCATTGCTTGAATTGGAACAATTCATCAAAATGTGAATTTTTAAGCCCACTTGAAGTGGCAAATCATCATGTTTTAAGCCCACCTTGTTTGGTGGCAAATCCGCGCTTTAGCCTACTTACGAGTAGCAATTCCAAACCATTTTCAAAAAAAAAAACAAGCATGAGATGTTTTGTTCCAAATTGAGTGACTTAGTCTATACTTGTATGCTGTGCGCATCACGTAGTAAGTTAGCTAATAATTGGAATAAGAATACATGTGTTTTCAAAATAACATATCATGTTTAGTAGAGGCCGATCTTTGATCGTGCAAGTGGGGGTGCTCAATCCAGGACCTTCCCCTCTCGTACCCAAGTTCCCGATCCGAGGCAACTTTGGTGATGACGGGCACGTGGCCGTAGGCACGAGTCAGGGTTTCCTAAATTTCCCAAAATAAAATATTTAGGTGGCGACTCTGAAATCTGGCAAAGTAGTCCATGTTTGGCGCTTTTGATTTAAAATCGATTTTCCAAAACGATTTGTCGGATTTGGACTCTTTGGTGATTTATCAGTCTTACATTGCACTTTGTGAGATTAGATTCAAAACCGTGACAGGAGTCCGAACTGTAGTAGCTATGAACCCAATTCGCGCCCTCGCGCACGGAGCGAGTTTCGGGCGGTCTACAGACGCCTTCCATCAATGGGAGACTACCAGGTTCGCGGGAAGCCCACTACTTCTTCAGGTAATATTTCCCACCCTATCTCATATGTGTTTCTCACATCTCTCGGCACTCAAACTCTATTTTTCTCTCAAAATCCTTTCTCACTTTTTCTCTCAATGCATATCTCTCTATTCTTTAATCTCTCTTATTCTTCATCCCTCCCCAGATGTGGCTCATGGACAAGCTGAAGCTAGTGGATTCTTGCCCTGCATACTCAGCCTGGGGCTATTTCTTTCATCAACAACTAGTTGATTTCCAGAACGAGGGATGGTGGTGCGAGTGGATGTGCAGCAGGTCTGCTATTGACATTGCTTGGCGTTGCCCCTGGTTTGATCTGCCTGAAATGAGCTACAGCATGGCTCAGCAACCTAGCAGTTGATTGGCCTACACACTGCGTGTTCTATTTTCCATTCCGGTTCAAGCGTTAGTTCAGACACGGCCAGATTTGCCCAGAAGAAGGGGTGGAGTACCCGGTTTCATACCCAATCCGGGGTTCACATTTGGCTCGATACCCCTACTTGGAGGACAAGATAACTTCTGGTTCCTGCTTTCAATTTCAGTTGTAACCTTTCTGGCGAATGCCTGGCTTGGCTTGACGATAAGGCACAAGCTGGGCCTACTGTAGCATCTGAAGCATCTACGAGCTCAGGGAGGGGACGCAGGAACACCTGACTCATCCATGCCCCAAGTTTATTGCTTTAATCTTTACTTTTCAAGTTTTTCTTTTTGAATGTAATAAAAGCAACTTTGATTTGTATCAAGAGTTGGAGAACTCTGTATTGAAATCAATGAAATTGAAGTTGTAGGCACTGAAAATTTTCCTTTTGCTCCAAAAATGGTCTAAGTTGTAAAAAGATTAATTTGAACAAAATCAACTTTTATTAAAACTTTTCAAAACCATTTTCGATAAGGATCACAACTTGACACACATGGAATCTATCCTCGAGATGTACAACCCCGCATCCAGAAATAGAAAATTGCCCCTTGACTGAATAACACTGCTCAGCACTGTAGTCAGCTCTTCTCTCAGGGTAAGGATCACAACCGATCTTTCAAATAACGAACAAACAAGGATGCCTTGATCAAACATATGGACACAGTTGATTTAGAGGTATTTACGACCGGACTTCAGAATGAAGTTGCCTAGGTATCCCGAAGATGGTAATCAGGCCTTACGTAGTTCGGTTCGAGTTCACTTGGGTATTAACGCTCTCCTTTTGCGCTCTAACTTTTGTCAAGGCCGCCCTTTCTGGGTTTTCAACCTTGTGAGCTCAGTTTTTCTTTTTTCCAATTTTTTGTGCTCCAACTTTTGCCTAGGTCGCCCTTCCGGGTTTTGGCCTAGCGAGCCTCTCAAGGGTAATATTTCTTCAACTTGTCCATGTTGATCGGTGGGGCAAATTCTAGGCCATCCAGGTCCATAAGAATAATGGCTCCACCCGACCAAATAGATTTGATAATGTAAGGACCAGTCCAATTGGTTCTGAACTTGCCCCTAGGGTCATGGATGGGAGCTTGGTTGTCTTTCAGCACCAAATCCCCTTCTTTGAGATTCCGGGAGATAACTTTCTTGTTAAAAGCCCTGGCAATCCTACGCTGATAACCTTGAACATGGTACAGTGCTTTTAACCTTCTCTCATCGGACAACATCAATTCTTCGAACCTGCTCTGCTGCCAATCCACCTCTACTATCTGACACTCAGCCATAACCCGTAGCGACGGAACTTCTACTTCAATCGGCAAAACAACTTCTATCCCATAAACTAGAGAGTACGGAGTTGCCCCAATAGATGTCCAAATTGAGGTCCTATAGCCCCAAAGAGCAAATGACAATTTGCCTGGCCAGTCCCTATAAGTCTCAACCATTTTCTATAAAATGTGCTTGATGTTCTTGTTGGTGGCCTCAACAGCTCCATTGGTTTACGGCCAATATGTGGATGACTTATGAAAAGCCACGTTGTATTTCTCCAACAAGTCGATCACTTCTCTCTTGAAATTGGAGCCATCGTCTGAAATGATCTCATTCAGGACCCCATAACAACAAATGATGTTATTCCTGATGAACTTGGCTACATGCGACGCCTTCAGCACTGTATAGGATTGGGCTTCGACCCACTTTGTGAAATAATCAATCACCATCACAATGTACTCATGCCCATTTGACCCTTTCGGTGTAACTGCCCCAATAACATCAATTCCCCAAACTAAAAAAGGCCATGGTGAAGTCATGTTGTATAGCTTCGATGGCGGGGTATTCATGCAATTTGCATGAATTTGGCATTTGTGGCATCGCCGAACAAAACCGATACAATTCTCTTCCATGGTTGACTAGTAATAACCCTGCCAGAGAATCTTCTGGGCTAACATTACTCCGCTCATGTGTGTTCCACACTCTCCCCCGTGAATGGCCCTCATTAGGCGCTTTGACTCTTCTACATCAATGCACAACTTGTGCATTCCCAGATGACCCCTTTTGTACAGTTTAACTCCGCAAATGATAAATTGAGTGGCCATTCACCGTATTGCCCTCTTATCTTTGGCATTCACCCCTGGTGGATAAACCTCCTTTTCCAAGAAGGTCCAGATATCATAATACCAGGGGTTTTGATCTTGTACTTCATCTATTGCGGCAATGGTCTCATATGTTGGTGCATATCTCTATCATAGAAGATAAAGTTGATAAAGCATCAGCGAACCTGTTGTTCTCTCTTAACAGATGCGTGAAGGTCAGCTTCTCAAACCTAGGAATCAGAACATCTAGGGTCTGGTGATAGATCTTCATTCTTTCTTCTTTGACCTTCCAGTCTCCTTTTGCTTGAGATACAACCAGGTTCGAATCCCCAATGGCGTCTAACCTTTTTACCCCTAGTTCCAGGGCGACTTCTAAGCCAGCGATACATGCCTCGTATTCTGCTTCGTTATTGGATACTTTGAAATGGAGTTTGAAGGCTAAGGGTATGTGGGAATTGTCGAGTGCTATTAGCAACACCCCTATCTCATAACCATACTGATTAGACAATCTGTCAAAGTACATTGTCCAGGCTTCTTCCTCGACTTGTAGAATGGCCTCATCCAAGAATAGGTATTCTACTGCTTCGTCCCCTTCCATTGGGTGATCTACCAGGAACTCAGCTACTGCTCTCCCTTTGACAGACTTGCGAGTCATATACTTCAAATCAAATTCGGAAAGGATAAGCAACCAACAGGCTAGCCTACCCGTAAGCGCTGGTTTCTCGAAGAGATATTTAATGGGATCTAGTCTCGAAACCAGAATTACAGAGTGAGCTAACAAGTAGTGCCTCAACTTCCTGGTAGCCCATACCAAGGCCAAGCAAGCCTTCTCCAAAGGGGTGTAACGGGTCTCATAGTCCAACATCTTCTTGCTCAGGTAATAGATGGCTTTCTCCACTCTATCCTCAGATTCCTGCGCAAGCCTGCATCCCATCGTTGTGTCCGTTACTGATAGATACAGAATCAACAGCTTCCCCGGCTCTGGCGGTGACTACACGAGCGGGTTCTGAAGGTACTACTTGATCTGCTCAAAAGCAAATTGGCATCGGTCATCCCATCAGAATTTCTTTCCTTTCTTCAGGAGACCAAATAGTGGTTCACAAGTCAAGGTTAATTTTGTAATAAACCGTTTTATGAATTGCACTTTACCCAGAAAGCCTTGCACCTCCTTTTTAGTCCTTGGTGGTGGCATTTCTAAGATGGCCTTGATTTTGGAAGGATCAACCTCAATGCCCCTCTATATAATCAAGAATCCCAGCATTTTCCCTGCTTTCACACCAAATGTACACTTCTGTGGATTCAACCTCAACCTGTATTCTCTGATCCGTTGAAAGAATTTCTCTAAGGCGGTATAGTGGTCCTTTCTTTCCTTGGACTTGATAATCATGTCGTCTATGTACACCTCAACCTCTTTATGGATCATGTCATGCAGAATTGTGGTTGCAGCCCGTTGATAGGTAGCCCCAATATTCTTCAGCCCAAACGGCATCACCCTATGGCAATAGGTTCCCCACGGTATGGTGAAGGCAGTTTTCTCCTTGTCCTCAGGTGCCATCAGAATCTGGTTATACCCGAAAAATCCATCCATGAAGGAGAGCAACGCATGACCTACGGTGAAGTCCACCAATTCATCGATGTGCGGTAGAGAAAAGTCATCCTTTGGACTAGCTCTATTCAGATCTCTAAAGTCCACACACACCCGAATTCTGCCATTTTTCTTCGGCACTAGGACGATGTTGGCCAACCAAGTTGGGTACTCAGATACCAGCAAGAACCCTGCGTCTATCTGCTTGGTGACCTCCTCTTTAATCTTCAAAGCCCAATCCGGGTGTATTCTTGCAATTTCTGTTTGATGGGTCGGGCCTTGGGATCAAGAGGGGATCCGATGCTATACAATCTCAGGATCAATTCTAGGCATGTCTTCATAGGACCACGCGAAAACATCTTTGAAATCTTTTAATAAAGCGACTAAGTATTTGCGCTCCTCCAAAGACAACGTGGACCTGATCTGGACCAGACACGGATCCTTCTCAGTACCCACATTAATTTCAATGATTTCATCAACAAGGGGTTTTACAAACCTCTCCTCCTCTTGATCAATCAAATGCTTCAAAACCAGAGGAATTCATTTCTCATCATTTTTATCAAAATTTTGAAAATCATGATCAATGCAATAAACAAAAGGCACGGAAAAGTAATAAGAATCTGCCGCAGCATTCTCATTCAAAAGATCTAGCTCATCTAATTCCTCAGTTACAACTGACTCAAAAAAAAAAGGAAAAAGACGACCTGGACAACACCTCGGCATCCGGGTTATCAACCCCAAGAATACTGAACCCAGACTCAGAAGAACCGGAATCTGATTCCGACTCCACAAACTCGGTGGAATTAGATTCTGGTTCACTACCTGACTCTGAACTGGTGGACAGGTAGCCCTCCTCGAACTGCCAGACAAGGGATGGTACCTCATATGCATCCAGAATACCGTCGAAAGGGGGCTCAAACCCGATCGGTCTCCGATCATAGAAACGGTTAGGTCATCCCCCAAGTTCTCTGAGTCGATCTGAGGATCCGAAAGGAGACACGCTAGTGTCGTTCCTATCTTTAGTTCATTGATGTTAGACTCACTTTCTGTGCTCTTTGCAGCCTCAGTAGTTGGTTGAGCCCTTTCCTCTGTGGCTTCACTCTCTTACAGCTGTAAGTCGAAGAAAATCTCGAAGCCGGGAACACTCCACTTCTCCGAGTTCAACCATGGCTCAGGAAAGCCGCAAAATGGGAAGTCTTCCCCCTCTCGGACAAAGCGGCCGTTCAGAGTTCCCTGAATTGGCCTATGCACAAGCTCATAGTGCTTCCCAGTTTGTTTAGCCCTGGCTCTTCCTGCCATTTCTTTTCCTTTCCTCACCCAGTCCTCTTTGGTGGGCATATAGCCCAAACCAAAGGCATGTGGGTTATGTGGCACATCGGCCAATGCAGTAACGCCCTTTCGACCGCTCTTTCCTAATCCCATCCTAGGCATATGTTGTAGCTTGTTCATGAGATACACTAATTAAGAACTAACATATAAGCCCTCATCAACAGCCAAGATACTCTGCACTACCCGGGCCTTAGCCAAGGTAAACCCAGAAAGGAAAACATCATCTTCACCGTGCACAATCTCCAGCACAAGTGTAGTGACCTCCGGCGGAGGATGTATAGATGAATTCCCAAAAACAATGGCCACCCCCTTCCCATGGGGGTACTTTAGCATTTGGTGGAGGGTGAAAGAAACAGCTTTCACTTGGTGCAGCCACGGTCACCCAAGTAACAAGTTAAAAGTAGCCGGAACATCTAGAACGTGAAACTCAATATCCTGTTGAGCCGGGCCAACTTGTACTCTAACTTGTATTGTTCCCATCACTTCTCTGCTCATATTGTCGTAAGCCCGGATCACCTGGGCTGTAGGTACAAAATCCGCTAGCTTCAAGCCAATAACATTGGCTATACGAGATGGACAAACATTGATTGCAGACCTAGTGTCAACCAATACAACCGACACCCACTTCTCTTTACACTTAACTGAGATGTAGAGTGGTTTGTTATGTGCAGAGCCCTTGGGTGGTAATTCCTTATCTGAGAAGGTCAAAGTAGGTGAAGCACCACTTGGGGAAACAAGACCCACTAGTTGCTCAGGAGTTGTGTCGATAGAGAGTTTGGCCTTATCCATTGCCGAAAATACAACTTGCATGTGTATTCGTGAAGCCATAAGCAACCCCCAGATAGATATGTCAGCTTGGATCTTCTTTAGCTGCTTCAGTACAGCTTCTACCTCTAACTGCTTGTCCTTTTGTTTTTCAGCCTCCTTATCCTTTCCGGATGCTTCAGGTTGATCTAAGTGTGGGGGCTTGAAGTACCGCCCACTTCTAGTTATATGATCGACCTCCTCAGAATACCAAGTGTCATCTGGCAGGTCTTGGCCCCAATCCTCGTCTATGTGGGCAAGATGCAAATCATCATCTTTCCACCATACTCCTCCGGCAACTGACAGGCAATTGTCCAGTTCTATTGTAATCACTCTTGCATCGCAGTCATCCCCTGCAGGGTATTTGGCTTTTCCAGCTTTCTGACTAGTTTAATCCCTTTCCTATTCAAACCGCTTCAGTGCGGCTTCTTGTTCAGTGTCCACAGTACTCATGACGCCTATTTCTTGAGTGAAACTCTTAATACCGGCGCTCTCTGACAACTTCCCCTTGTCCTCGACCATTCCGGCCTTCATAGCAGTTCTTGCTTCTTGCCCTTCCAGCTTTGGTTGAAATCCCTCATCCGCATCAGATTCATCACTAAGCCACCCAGAGTTGTCTATTGATCTGTTCAAATCGAACCAGTCAATGTGCGCATCCCCGAAATCTTACTCATCGAAAAACTGCAAATTGTTGATATCTTCCTCCAGGTCGGCTAAGTCATCTAATCCCTGGCTTGGACCATCCTCCCAAACCACAATGACCTCCATTCCTGTTGGCAACTATACATCTGGTTTGGCCTAATCGGTTAGCATAATGTAACGACATGGGTTGTATTCCTCCCTAGACAAGTCCACAGAGCTCTCAGGCATTAGACTGACATTTCCATTCTCCACCAAGGCTATCCCGTCTTTATCTACCACGATCACCACCACAGGTTTGGGTTGGGGTGTGGACACATTCATCATGCACAAATCTGTGCTTTCCGGGATGAACAACACCGGCTTAGGTAGGTGGGCAGGGGTAATGTATATACTGGGGTTTTAGCGGACGACCAGTGTTTGTATAAGGTTCACATGCCGAGGTGGAGGTACTTGGTTGTGTGATGGGAGAGGATTTGTAGTGACATTTGGCTTTTGAGGAGGCGCTATCACTTTGTTGTCAATGAGATCTTGAATCTCATGACGTAAACTAAAGCACTGATCGGTGTCATGACTGTGCTGTTGGTGAAAGGCACAATATTTGGCCGAGTTATGTCTTGGGGAGAGAGGATCGGGCAGTGGGCGTTGTTCTAACGGCTTAAGATGCCCTTTTCTGATTAGGACCCCCAGGGCTTTGGACAGGGACATGTATAATAGGGTGAAGACCCTCTGGCCTCAAGCCTGATGGCTTGAGGTTTGTGAGGTTAGGTTGGATGTGCCGGCAAAAGGGTTGGCGGTTTTGGCCGTGGTGGTGACAATATTCACGTCTAAAGGCCTTGCAGCTGCGCTACTGCTAGTAATCGCATTGGAACTGCGTGTGAAAGCCCTCTTGGGCTGCTCTTTCTCACTGTCTATCAGCCCTTGCTTCATTGCATCCTCAATTTGAACTCCTACTTCATGGAGCTCAGCAAATGTAGACAAAGGTAAGACTATCATCTTCTATAGCAGTCTTGGTTATAGGTTATGGACCACCATTCTGATCTGGTCCTTTTCAAACGGTCTGATGGTCATCATAGAGGCCTTAGCCCTCCACTGGGTCACAAAATCCGAGAAGCCCTCCTTCGCGTCCTAGCGAGTTGCTTCGAGGTCACGAGTAATGACCTCAATTTGAGTGTTGTAGGAGTACTGCACTATGAAGGCCTCGGCCATTTCCTCCCAACTTCTCTTCATAGAGTCTTTGAGTTTGG
This sequence comes from Camellia japonica, assembly GCA_030407325.1. Lineage (NCBI taxonomy): Eukaryota > Viridiplantae > Streptophyta > Magnoliopsida > Ericales > Theaceae > Camellia > Camellia japonica. The sequence continues at coordinate 109,032,430 of JAPPVO010000016.1, read as the reverse complement.
CATACCAAATGGCCGCTATACCCAACAGGGTCCAGCTGAAGAGGGATAACTTCTGCAGTCTACATAGGCCCATCGGCCGTAGAATGTCTGAGAATAGCCGGAGATGGACCATGGGGTCCCCAGAGCTGTCAAACCGGTCTATGTGTGGCATTTTGAATCTATCCTGCAGCGTCACTGCGGAATCAGTATAGCCGTCCTCAATGTCAAGGATCGAATTGACACCCAATGTCCATTTGAAGAGCTTTTCCAGCTTGCTCACTTTCAGTGCAGTAGGGTCAACCTCGAACCTCAATTTGATAAACTGGTGCCTTGGAGGTCTGAGGTAGGATTGGCTCTACCGGAATGCCCACATTTTCCTGGACATTAATGGTGATCCCGGGCACCAGAATACCTGTTGGGGGTGCATGGGATGCAGAGGCTACTGCCAATTGTGGTTGTTGTTGTTGAAGCCTTTCTATTATCTTTGCTTGGCGGGCTACAACCTCGGCTTGGCGAGCTGTGGTCTCAGCTTATCGGGCAGCATCTAGCTGCATGTTTTCAATAGTTTGCTGGAGTTGGCGAAGCATATCTTCCATAGTAAATGAAGGATTTTGAGCCACTAGAACTGATGAATATTCTCTGTTTGGAGTAGAAGTAGAAGACTGAACTTCACTGAATGAAGGTAGCTGCCGAACTGGTGAATTATGCATAACTCTCCTCCGTCTTGTAACCGACGATAGTGAAGCAAACACTGGCTGTCCTCTCACAAGATCCCCGGATCGGTAAAGTCGCCTTACTCGGGTCCAGAGTGCTTGAGGGGTAACAGACTCGTCTAAAGCAATGGTGTAAAACTACCTTGCAAAAAGAAAATAAAGCAAAAAGAAACAAAAATTAGAAATTGCACAGCACCTCGGCTCTGACAAAAACAACACGCAGTTGTAATCATAAGCTGGAGAACTGTACTCAAACACTAATTTCTGCCCCCAAAACTGATACCCAGACTTGCAACTGATACATACATTCCTGCAGAGTTTCACTCCAAAAGCACATATCAAGCAAGTGAGAGCCAAAACACCCCTATGATGGGGTAGGGTTACCCTGTCCTAATTTTGTCAGGAACTAGGGATAACTATTCAAACAAAGTGGTTTCACCACAATCCTGCATTTGGGTAAGCATCTTGTCCTAAGTTGGAACAGTCTTTATGGCTTTCGATATGCAATCTAAGTCAATTGGTGAAAAGGGGTAACTCAGCAAGACTACCTAATATATCTCACACCCAACACCGAAAAGTGAAAGGTGGATCAAGCGATACAGCGGTAATCAAGATCTAAGGGTTGTGTTCCTATCGTGGCAGAGCCTGCAACTGGTCAGGCTTTTGGCAAGCTTTTCTAAGCAAGCCTCTGGCAAACCGTTCAGGAATAACAGATGACAAACACTGTGACTTAGGCGCACTGATGTAAATGCAAATGCAAAGAAACGCATAAGTGTAGATAAAATAACATATCATGAGTTCGAGTCAAGTTCTCTAAATCCCCAGCAGAATCGCCAGAAACTGTGGCTCACCTTTTTCGAATACTGTGACCTCGATCTATATGTTATATGAATACTGTGCAATGAAGGCCTCAGCCATCTCCTCCAACTCTGCTTAATAGAATCCTCCAACTTCGCATACCAAATGGCCGCTATTCCTAACATAGTCCGGCTAAAAAGAGATAGCTTTTACAGTCTGGTCAGGCCCATCGGGCCGTAAGATGTTTGAAAACAGCCGTAGATGAACCATGGTATCTCCGGAGCTGTCGAATCGATCAATATGCAGCATTTTGAACCGATCTAGCAATGTCACTACAGAGTCAGTATACCCATCTTCTATGTCGGGGATGGAGTTAACACCTTATGCTCTCTTGAATAGCTTCTCCAGCTTGTTGACCTTAAGCACAGTTGGGTCAACCTCAAACTCAAATGGAGCTTCAATTTGATGCACAGGTGTTTTGGAGGCTTGTGCTGGGATCGGCTCTGCCAGATTGCCCTAAATTTCTTGGACATTAGCGACATGGGCAGTGGCTCCAGGTGCTGGAATACCTGTGAGAGGTGTATGGGATACAGAAGTTGTTGTCGGTTGTGGTTGTTGTTGTTGTAACCTGTTTATTACCTCAGCCTGACAGGCTGTGACCTCGGCCTGACGAGCAGTATCTTGTTGTAGAGCTTCAACAGTTTGTTGCAGATGGTGTATCAGTTCTTCTATACTGGCTGGGGGATACTGTGTCATCGAAATAGGTGAGTACTCTCGTACTGGACTAGATGTAGAAGACTGTCCCTGAGCCTAACTGGAAGCAGGTGAATTAAGGGGTGACTACTGTAAAAACTGGACCGGTGAACTCTGCCTAACTCTCTTCCATCTTGTAATCGGTGGGAGTGAAGTAAACACTGGTTGTCCCCTAACAAGATCCTCAGCTTTGCAAAGCCTTCTAACTCGGGTCCAGAGCACTTGGGGGATATCCGAACTTTTCTGAGGCTATGGTGTTAAACTACCTAGTAAAAAGAAATAAAGTAAAAAGAAAGCAGTAATCAGAAACCGCACAGCACCTCAGCTAATGATTTTACCAACACAGATGTAATCAAAGCTATAGGACTGCACTCAACACTGAATTCTGCCCCCAAAATGGATACCAAACTTGCAATTGATATGCACATTCATGTATACTTCCATTGTAAAGCACATACCAGTTAAGTGAGAGCCAAAATAACCCTATGAGGGGATAGGGTTAACCTGTCCTAGTTTCGTTAGGAACTAGGGTTCACTATTTAAACAACACGATTTTACACAATCCTGGATTCGGGTGAGCATCCTATCCTAGTTTGGAACAGTCTCTATGGCCTTTCGATGTGCAACTAAGACAAATAGTCAAAAAGGTTACCTCGGCAAGACTACCTGATATACCTCTCACACCTAACACCGAGAAGTGAAAGGAGGATCAAACGGTACATCAGTAGTCCCGATCCAAGAGTTGTGTTCCCAACATGGCAGAGTCCATGACCAGTCAACCTTTTGGGCGAGCCTCCTGCAAACCATCCAGGAATAGTAGATGGCAAACACAATGACTTTAGGCGCACCAATGCAAATGCAATACAAAGAAACATATAATGTAGATAAGATTCACACATCATGAAATTCAAGTCAAGTTCTCTAAATTTCCCCAGCAGAGTCGCCAAAAACTGTAGCTCGACTTTTTTGTTCCCCCTTTCGGAAGACGAATAAGCCCTACAGCATCAAACTCCTGCGGTTCTGAATCTGATCTCACAAGTGCAATGTGAAATAGATAAACACCAAAGAGTCCAAATCTGGCAAATCTTTTGAAAAATCGATTTTGAATCAAATTGCCAAAAATGGACTGCTTTGCCAAATACAGAGTCGCCATCTAAATATTTTTGAGAAATTTAGGAAATCCATGACTCATGCCAAAGGCCACGTGTCCGTCATCACCAAGATTGTCTCAGCTTGGGAACATAGGTACGAGAGGGGAAGGTCATGAATTGAGCACCCCTGCTCGCCCAATCAAACATTAGTCTCTACTAATCATAATGTGAATTTTATTTACATTTTGTTTCGATTACTAGGCTAGCATTACTATGTGATGCGCACATACACAAGTATATACTAATTTGCAAGATTTGGAACATTTGGTTCATGTTTGTTTGCAAAATTGTTTTGAATATGTATCACTTGAAAAAGTGATCGCATATAAACATTACTCAAATTATTCCAATTCAAGCAATTAGCCTTCATCCACAGGCATTCAAGCAAATTATCATTTAAGCACTTAGCCTCATGGTGAACATGCTTTGACATGGCAACACTAACATTCATACAATTATGCTAAAGCGAGTAAAGGCTCACCTAGTACTCCAAGCCAAAAAGATAAAAGAGTTAAAAACAGTCCTAAACAAGTAAGATGCAATCAACTCAAATAAGATGGTGTCTAAGACCTAAAACACCAAACTCATGAGGATAATTATACTACAAGCATACAAAACAAAGCTCAAATGCAACAAACACTTAAAAACAGTCCTAAACAAGTCCTAAAACATGCTGGAATTAAGACAAAAATAGCTAGAATGATAAGCTAAAACATGGATCGTGCTAGACTACTAAACAAAACACAAGGAGGGGAGGCTAACCCCTCTAATTTTGGACTTCAAAACATGATTTTAGCCACTGAAATAACTCTGAAAATTAGTGTTTAGAAGCTCAAAAAAAGATAGTGTGAAGGTGGGATACACAAAGGTAAAGGCCTTGAGAGTAAGGTGTAAAGAAGGGTGAACCACACCTCAACCTTTATTGGCCTTAAAACGCAAGTTTCAGCCCAAAAATACAGAGTTTTTACAGCCCAAAAACAGTTGGAAAATAGTAAGAAAAAAAGTGAATACAACAAGTAAAGAAACAAAGCTTTATACCTCTTGAAGAGTAGATCACTTTCAAGCAATAAAACAAGGAAAACACACCCTTAAGAGCTCAAACAAGGCTGAAAGATACCTCAGCTCAAAGATGGAGAGGTTTGGTTAAGAGTGTATAGGCAAAGGTGAAGAGTGTATAGGCAAAGGTTAAAAAATTTGCAAAAGAGAGAAAGAATTGTAGAGAGAGAGGAAAAAATTTTGCTCCACGATTTTTCTAACCCCAAAGCAAGGGGGAAGGCCCTCTATATATAGAAAACCAAGCAACTCCCTCAGAAATATCAAGATAAACACGTGGGAGCAGATGCATGCATCTGTGCAAACAGCTCGCACAACTGTCACAAAATATCTGTAAAACTCACTGGTGGTCGGTAGGCCACATCAGTTGCCAGCAGTCAAGAGCTATGGCCGGCAGCCCATAGCAGTGGCCGGTAGGCCACCAGAGGTTACAGGCTTGAAAATCCAAGGTTTTGGTCCAAAAACAAGGCAACAGGGGTGCAAGGTTTGAAAGGCTCAAAGCTGTGGCATTCCGCTGAAGACTTCGAACACTTGAAGAGCCTACACACTCATCATTGGGTGTGCAAGCGATGATGTCCAAGTCGTAAGGGCGGTCAAAAATGAGGTGTCTACAGCATAAACATTGCATATGCATTCACCTTATATCTTTGTTAAGATTCATAAATTGTGTTAGAGTGTTTCTACTAGGCTTTGGCTCGCCCTATATGGGAAAAATCATTTTCAGGTGCTGATGATATGTCTCTGCCAAGGACACATAGCGTGGGAGGAACTTGGAGCTAAAGGATTCTTTTTTGTTAATTGTTGTATTTAATTTGTACAAGCCTAGGATTTTAATTGTATTAGATTTAAATCCATTTTGTTGTAACCAAGCATTGCCTTGGAAAATTGTAGCCATTAGGGCGTTATCTTATTTGTTTGCATTTCAATCCATTTCTCTCTTAAGTGAGATATGCTATAGATTCAAGGTTAGGCTTGTGAATGTATATCTGCATATGTTACTCTTTTGGACAAGTAATTGGAACTAATGGAAGAATTATATATATACATTGTCGTTATTTATTACTATTGTGGATGGTTTATCGTAATTATTTTAGGGCATTACAATAAATCTAAATATCAATTTTGTCTGCCCAAAGGTCTAGGCAATAAAATATTTTGTCCAAAAGGACAAGCTTAAGCAAAATGACTAAAAAACCCTTGTATATATCATATACACACGGTTCAAGTCTCACATTCTCTCTCATCATTTCCAAACCCTAGCCTCTCTCTCTCTCTCTCTCTCTCTCTCTCTCTCTCTCTCTTGGCGTTGCTTTCTCTGCCGCTATTTTCTCCGTTGCCACCGCCTCCCTCCCCACTCGCTAGCGATGTCACCTTTGCTCCCTCAGCCTTGTCTCTGTCCTCATCTTCATCTTTATCTTCTCTCCCTTACCGATTTGAGATCAGTTCTCTCCTCCACTGATGGCTCCTCAATCCTTCGTCTAGATCAATCGATATGTTCACCATACACGCAAATCAAAAACCCTAAGATCAACCTCCTATTCTTCCTCTTTCAATCCCCAAACTTAATACAATGCTCTCTTCCACTTATGTCCTTTAAACTATTGGAGAGTGCATTTAATTCCTTTATTTTCACTTTGGGAGTCTTTGGAGTTGTTGTATTTTGGTTTTGACAATTCGATTTAAACTTGTTAGGATCATTTGTTCACGCTTCTTGAAGTTGAAAAGTTCTTTGGAAACTTGGAAAATTTATTCTGGGGTCGACACTTGCCTTTTAGGGGGTCGACAACACTTTGTTGCCTTACTCTTAGTGCCTCTATTGGTTTTTGGGGTCAACACCTGAGTTCCTAAGGTCGACCCTCCCCTTGCTAATTTGTTCTGGGTGCATTTTGAAATTTAGGGTCGACACTACTGATTCTAAGGGTGTGTTTGATTGGACGGACAGGATAAAGGGGGATTAGAATCCATCAGACTTAAATCCTGAGACTGTGAATCTCCCGAACTATTTGATTGGATTGGATGTGTATCCCGTGTTTATTTTCTCATGTGATTAGAAGTCTAGAAAGGACTATTTTTTGTAAATCCAATGTTTGTTTGGTTGGATGGACTGGATAGGATAAATGAGCAAAAGACTATTTTACCCTTTTTCAATTATTTACTAAGTAATAGCAATATTAAACATATCTTTAATATTTTAATTATTTTTAGCTAGATTAAATAAAAATTTATTTTATTTTATTTTTTACATAATTAAATAAATTTATTTTTTAAAATAAAATAAATAAAATATCAATAAAAATATATGTTATTTTTTTAATTAAAATTTTAAATAAATTTTGTAGGGGCCGAATATTGGGAGACGTAAAGAGGCCGAATAATTGGACCTGAAGAGTCGAAATATATACATCGCATTCGGCCCGTCTTATACATACAAATCCAGAAGTACCCTATTCGGCAAAATAACCAGTTGAGTAAGGGGCCGAATGAAGAACGGTTTGCAACGAAAGGATCCGAGTAAATAGTTATACGGCGAATTGAAGGTGGGCCCAGCCCTGAGCCCCAAGAAAGAAAAGATATAAATAGAAGAACATCAATCAGAGAGAGGTATGTGAGAATTAGTATGCTTAA
>JAPPVO010000016.1:108853027-109025258 GCA_030407325.1 Camellia japonica | reverse complement strand
TATGTGGCATTTAACTCTTATCTAATTTTTAACTTATTACAACTCAATTCTTATTTTTGAGATTTTTTTTAAAAAAATTTAAAAAATTATAAGTGGCGTTTTACTCTTATCCAATTTTTAAACTACTACTCTATTTTATTCTTCTATTATTAGAATTATATTATATCTTTTTTCCCGACTTATCTTGTTTTATTTTAAAATTTTTGAATTTCAATTTTGATTTTTTTTTCAATCTTCATTTTACTGAATTTCTCTCTACCTCATTTTTTTAGAATTTATTTAATTTTCTCTTTCTATATATTTTTATAGTTTATATTCAAATTTAAACTTGATTTTTTTTATTATTATTTATCTTTATTTTATATTTATAGAATCCACCCTTACTCTTAATTTTCAATTGAGTTTATTCATTTTCGAGATTTATCTAATTTTTTCTTTATCTTCAAATTTAATCTTAATTTTTTATTTTTTTATTTTTATCTTTTATTTGTAGAATTTCACTCTTACTCTTCCTTGTCACTTGAGCTTATCCGATTGAGTATATTTAAAAAAAAAAAATTGAATTAGTCCAGCATATTTATATAAATATAGTGAAATCACTCAAATATATTATTTAAATACCCATCTAAATTAATATCATAGTATTTAGTTAATTTTAACATGTTTAATATTGTTTATCACCTTTTGTTACTCATATGCTAGTGAAACATCAAAGTAAAAAATCAATGTGAGAGAGTTAGTGTTATATATATATATAATATAAAGCATATTATATAAAATTAGTTAGTGTTATATATATTTTATAAAAATATTATGTAAATTAGTGTTATATATTATATAAATGTTTGATAATTGTTTAATGTTATTCTTCAATCAACTAATAGGTTGAAACGTCCAAACCGTTAAACCACGGTTTGGTTATGGACAATAAATTTGTCAATCTATCCTCCACGATTTGATTTTAATTTTATTTTTAAATCGTATCAAATCGTACCAAGTACCACCTATATTTGTTATTACCACATTTGGAGATTTTTTTTTTTTAATTTTTAAATCATACCTTATTATTACAATATTTTAAAATTTTTAATATTCCACTGGTTATGATTATCTTGAGGTAAAGAGGACAAAAAAAATTTGAGAACAGGGGATACATACATGTCCCTTGTGGTCTTCAAGTAAAGTCTTCGAAAAATGTTTGAGGGCTCGAAAGGCGTGGCTCGAAATTGGCTAGAAACTCAAAACGACGTCGTTTTGAGTTTTTTTTTTTTTCTTCTTCCTTTTCTTGACCCACGCCTCATTCCTCTCGCCTCTCTGGATCTGGACTCATCCCTCTTGTCTCTTGCTATCTCTTCAGTGGAGACTGAGTGCATCTGGACTCATCCCTCTCGTCTGTTGAAGCAGTACGAAGGACGACTGAGGTAAACCCCCAAATCGAGCCATGTTAGGGTTTAGTCGTAGAAATTAGTCAATTTTTTTTATAGAAATTAGCCATGTTAGGGTTTAGTAGAAATTAGGGTTTATAATAATGTTTGGAGGACTGAGGACGACTAATATTTTGTAGAAATTAGTCGAGGATATTAGTGTTTTGCATTTCATCTCTTTATTGAAATCATAATATGTTGGTTTGTATTGAAATTTTTTGTATAATAATGGTTGGCTTTCTCATCTCTGTATTGAAAACATAATATGTTGGTTGCATTTTGAACCCACTTTAAATGAAATCTTTTGTTGTCTGAAATTTATTGTTGGTTGGCTTTGTGCTACTCTGTTGTTTGAAATTCAATGGCCTTCAATGGGATGAAGGCTGGGAGGAAGAAAAAAAAGCAGTATTGTAGAACACCTAACATCCTGTTCTACTCTGTTCAGGTTGGCTTTGTATAATACAGGTTGGCTTTGTGTTACTCTGTTCTCTGTTATCCTCAGCTGTTCAGATTGATAATAATGGCTCTGTTAGTAAAAAAAGCAATCATGTTTTGTTGAACAAGTAGGAATTTGTTAGCATTAGTTACAATATCCCCAAGAAGAGAATCTGTTAGACCATACCTGAGAATCTGTCAAACTGAAGCAGAATCTGTTACAATGTTGAATGCTATGCTGAGGTAAACATTTTAGTTTAAACTGGTCAACATTTTAGTTTAACTAGTTTAAAATGTTTAAAATGGATTCTGCTTCTAAAATGTTTAAACTAAAATGTTCACAGATTCTGATTCTAACAGATTCAGTTTAAACATTCTAACAGATTCAGATTCAGTTTAAACACATTCTGTTACACATTCTGTTACACTATGTCATTATGCTATGCTCAATGACATAGTTTATTCATCTTTCAGCCTAGGTGAGACCATACCTGAAGCAGAATTGTATGTGAAGTCCTTAGATCTGTTTGTCAATGTTATAGACCAATAGTGGCTGCAATAGAAGAGAGTAAAGAATAAGGGACATACATTGTAAGAATTGTAAGTGTGAACATTGATATTATACACCAAAAGTGACTGCAATAGAAGAGAGTAACAAACATTGTAAGTGTGAACATTGATAGTATGCATTCACTTTGTTATCAACATTGGACATTCATAAGGATTCAACGTTCATAAGAATCAACATTCATTAGAATTTAAAGTGGCTTTGTTATGAAGATTGAGGTAGTTGAATGTATTGGTATTTTTTATGCAGATTAAAAAATGGCTTCATCTTCTACTAATGGAATGAGAATAAGATTGAGGCCAAGATTCTGTTATTGTGGAAGAACAGCATCCATGCACATTGTACGAATGAATGAAAATGGAAATGAGGGACGTGTGTTTTTTGTTTGCCCAGACAAATATGTAAGTATCTGTAATATAAATTAATGTTTCACTTGTGACAAATTTCATTTGTCTGATTTCATTAACCGATTCTTTTGCATTGTAGACTGTGAACGAACACTGCAATTTCTTCGCCTTCGCAGATGATGATGACAACGATGTTGCCTCCACAGATATAAGAACTGAAGAAATTAATGAGCCAGGGAGAAGGGTTGGTGAGCATAGTAGAAGGCTTGCAAGGATGGAGAAGATTTTGAAGGCAATGACTTATGTCATTGTATTTTGTGTATTTTTTTACCTTATCATGTAAATGAATGTAATGGGCATATTTTGGGAAGTGTTTGAATGGATGTAATGGACATATGTGAATGACCTATTCTATTATGTAATGGACATATTTTGTAATGGACGTATTTTGTGATGGACCTATTTTGTAATGGACGTATTCTATTATGTAATTTCAATGGATCTGTTTTATTATGGATTGAACAACCATAATAGATTGAATGGATGAATTTACTGTTTGAACAACCATAACCTGGACCATTTTATGATGAATCTGTTTCAATGGATGTGGAGCATAACAGATTGAGCATGACAGATTGAGCATTCAGGCAGATGCACAGATTGAGCATTCATGTGAACTGAATGGATCTGTTAAAAATATGGACCACACCAGATTGACCATTCAGGCAGATTCACAGAATGGATCTGTTTGCATGGAGCATTCAATCATACAAAATGTGGAGCATTGTTGCATTCAGATTCAAGCCTTGAAGCATTCAAAACCTATTATGCTCACAGATACATTCAAAACCTGTTTTGCTCACAGACATACAGATTCAAGCCTTGATTCAAACCTGTTATGCTCAAAACATACATTCAAAACCTATTATGCTCACTGACATACACATTCAAAACATACAGATTCAAAACCTGTTATACAGATTCAAAACCTTCAAGCATTCAAAACCTTCAAGCATTCAAAACATACATTCAAAACCTGTTCTGCAGATTCATAGATTCAACATATAGATAGATTCAGCAGATTCAAAACATTCAACATACACACAGAGTCAGCAGATTCATAGATTCAACATACAGATTCTGTAGGTTCAACATTCAGATTATGCAGATTCAACATTCAGATTCTGCAGATTCAGCAGATTCAACATTCAGATTCTGTGATGCTTCATTCAGCAGATTCTGTTCTACAGATTCAGCAGATTGAACATACAAATTCAACATAAAATATAAAATATAAAATACAAATTCAACATAAAATACATTCAAAACCTGGTATATTACCATAAAATATAACCTGTGGCTATCAGATTTATACATTTCAGCATGACAGATATACATTCAAAATCTGGCCCATTCAACATCCATTTGCCATCATTGAACATAAAATATGACCATTACAGTAAAAGGACACATCTCCAAATAGATGATTTACAACAACATATTTGTAGTTCTCAGTGAGCATTTTTTACAACAGTCACTCATCTTCAAGTAATGCACCAACAATCAGATTCAGCATTCTGCATCTTCTTTATCACGAAGCAAAGCCAGCAGCTCCTCTTCCTGAAAAAAATGACATCTTTATTTAAATACTTTAACATCTCCATTACATCCCAACCTCCACCTATCAAAACATCTAATATATAGAACTTGGCCAAGTCAATGCATATAGCTCCCAATTAAAAGCAGTGATAAAAAATTACCATGAAAGCGATTGTCGAACTTTCAGTATGAGATGTGCCTCCAATATTGTCCACCGTTTGCATTTGACTAAACTGTGTCTATTCAATAAATAAGTACACTTTACAAATATTGTCCATTCAACATATATAGTAATTAAAATAGTAAGAACCAATATTTTAGTTTAAACATTGACCACATACCGGTACATACATACTCTGTTGTGTGCCATCCATGCAAGGAAAATAGTAAGGTGCAGTTTGTGTCGCCTTATGATCATCGTAACACAATTTCATTAGACATAGAAGACATTAAAATAAAAAATAACTAACAACATAAAAATTCAAATACATACCGGCTCATGATAAGTATTGTCTTGCATATCATCGGTACCAGGAAAATTTAACTTCCGAGGCTGACATTGATGAACCGGGTCAGCTTTTGGAGGCTTTTTACTCTTTCCCTTCAACCGATTCACTATTGCATCAACTTTGCTAACCTTCCGTTTCGTACATGGACGTCCTCTTCGGCGAGCAACCATTGGACTAAGCATGTTGCGAGACATGCTTGCTTTTGTAGTACTACGAGCAGACGGACTTCTCAACGAACTATGACAATGTGGTACATTACTAGTAGAAGGTGGCACGTCACTAGTAGAAGGTGGTGCATGACTCGCACTACCCGATTGATCTTTTCTCACTCTATCCTTGATTTCTATCAACCCAAGATCAAGCACTTCATGTTTACCATCATCGTTGGCAGTATTTCTATGATTTCGTCCAACATCTTGTGGTATTTGTCATGCAACTTTGCATTAAGAACAGCCCCGGCTTTAGTGTATGTGGTTGGAATGTATATGTACCCTCTTTCGATATCTTTTCTCCATCTTGATACAATGTATTGATCTGGCACCTGATATATACACCTCTCAAGTAGCACAGTAATTGCATGGGCACACATAATGCCCCTAAACTCAAACCACCGACACATACAATGCAATTCACATTCAGTTGCATTAAAGTACACAACAAATTCCACAGTCTTCATTTTCTCACCCACAAGAACAGCCTCCTTCACATGATAAGCAAATAGCTCCCTCTTCTTTGACAAGATTCGCACGACAATACAATAGTCGTTTCAATTCTACTTGCACTTCTTTAAATTTTGCATTCGTGTAGGCTACACGAAATTGTTTTCAAACTCATATACCGTTAAGCAATCATACAATTTGTTTCGAGATTTGAAGTCTGCTTTCATCTCTTTCTCAACCTTACTTCTCAAGGAATTATCATATTGTTCAACAAATTGCTTTAAAGTTGTCTTTGAGTTCACATATCCATCAAAAAATGTGTTCATGCTCTCACTTCGTTGTGTAGTCGACATGCCAGCCCAAAAAACATCCTTCACATACACAGGAATCCACCTGTGTCGCTCACTGTATAATACCCCCAACCAGTCATTATCATCTAGGTTGAACTTACCAATCATCGCTTCCCATTCTTCATCAAATTCATGTTTTGTAAAACAATCATAAATTGCATTTTGCAAAGCAAGCTTGATGGATTCATATTGGGCATATCCTTTTAATTTTTCAGGAATTTTCTTCATGATATGCCATAAGCACCAACGATGTCGAGCTTCTAGAAAGACAACTTCAATGGCATTTTGCATAGCTTTGCACTGGTCTGTTATTATAGCTTTTGGAGGAACGTCAGACATACAACTTAACCATTCTCTGAAGAGCCAGACAAATATTTCAGTGTTCTCATTAGATAGTAGCCCACAACCAAGCAAAATTGACTGCCTATGGTGATTAACTCCTACAAACGAAGCAAATGGCATATCATATTTGTTTGTTAGGTAAGTTGTGTCAAATGAAACCACATCCCCAAATGCTTTATAAGTTGCCCTTCCTTGCATCCGCCCAAAACAAGTTTCGTATGCGACCATCTTCATCGAGGTCAATTGCATAATAGAAGTTCGAATTTTGTTGTTGCATCCTATGAAAATAAAGTGCAACTGATTCAGCATCTCTGACCCCAAGCCTCAATCTTCTCATACTCTGAATATGATTCCTTGCATCTTGTTCATCAAATGTTAACGCCTCATACCCCCCTGCTTCAACAACTATAGAATGAAAATTCCTAGCCACCCATATTCCTGCTTCATCGTTTATTTCTAGTCTTCTCTTCACAGGGGTAAGAATTCTCTTATTCATTACAAAATGTCGCGAGTCACTAGGAATCAAGTCATGCGTATGTTCAAGGACAACTGTGGTCAACTTAAATCTTCCATCCTTTTGTAAAGTTGCTCTAACCTTTGCTTTACAGTCAATGAATGATGACAAAGATGGTTCGAGAGGGTGTACTTCTGATCGTTTTGTTCTCTTGCGTGCCCGAGTACATTCAACTCCAAAGTATTTTACTTCTCCATCTTGTCCAATATTCTGTGATCTATAAGCTACAGCAAATCCGACGTGCTTCGCATATTTTGCATAAAATGAATATTCTTTCTTGCTTTGAGCTAAAACACATGCCCTTCATAGGTTCTTCAACTTCACCAATATCATTTAATGACGGATTGTTTTCCGCCTCTTCAACTTCCTCACTCCGGTTCAATGAAGGATTAGTTGAATCAATGTCCATTGAAGTGTGTAGTTCGTGTAGCTTCAAAACAAATAGAAACTAAACTGTAAGTGCATGTATGTGCATTCCTGTTATGCTCAAACTGAGATGAAATTCAACACTGATATTAATTCAACAACACTGACATTAATTCAACACACTGAGATTAGAAGGTGGTGCATGGCTCAAGGAGGTTGATTCATTTTAACAAACAGAATCAAAACAAACTGAAAATCTATGGTTCAATTAAGTTGATTACAAGGAAATTTATGTTGCGGTGGGGAGTTCAGAAACAAACTAAAAATATGGTTCAGTTAAGTTGATTACACAGTAAGGGAAGTCCTGATTTTTCATGTGAACTCAACCAACACAAAAAATAGGCTAAGTTCTCTATGTGGACTTTCATCAAACAATTGGCATGCATCACTACGATAGAAATGTTTAACAGAGGGCCTGCTTCCAGAACAACCAAATTTTTTTTTTTTACATACACATATCAATAACCAGATGTTCAATCAATAACAAACACAGATCAATAACCAGATGGTACAAGCTGCAGTGGAGACTAAGTGCAGAATTTTTTTAACATACACACATCATTATTAAATGGAGATTCAGTGGAGAACATACAGATTAAGTAATTGTAGATAGGTAAGTAATTGTCTCCAGATTCAGTGTGTTGAATGTGCTGAATATACACAGATTCAACATACAGATTACTTACCTACAGATTCAACATACAGATTACTTACCTACAGATAGGTCTGTAATTGTCTCCAGATTCAGTTGAGACAAACGTTTTTTGTATTAACATACATCTCAAATTCCTTACCTACAAATACAAAATGGAGATTCCAAACACCGGTGGACGGTGGTCAGCGACGCCCGTCAGTGAACACCAGGTCGGCCCTCGTCGTCTCTCTGCCCTCGTCGTCGTGGTCGCAACCTTCTCTCGCCGTCGTGGTGTCGTCTCCCTCTCTCTGCCTTTTCTCCTCTCTGGTTTCTGCTCTTTTGTTTCATTTTTCTTCGTCACTTTGTGCAGAACACGTGAGCTCCATGAATCAAAATTTCACGCGGGAAAAAATTTGAGCCATTCGAGCCGTTAGACTTTCGGGCCCTGTACCCGATTGAAAGTCTTCTTTGGTTTTCTCTGTTTCTATCCACACTTACCACAGAAAGAGACATAGCAGCTTTACTAACGGTTTCAATGTTCGTGATGCTAGGAAACATGGTTAGGAAACATGGTTAAGAGAGACCATTTCGATTCACTTCAACTAAGCTAATTAACAGACCCTTAGTCACTCACCTTTCTAAAGTTTAATCTTATTATGGATTGAATTGGTCTAATTTTCAAGTAAATTAGAAATTGAACTTATAACTACGCTCCTAGAAAAATTAGAATTGAAATCAAACTGCTAAAAAAATTTAAAAAGCAAGATATACAAGTTAACAATGTCAGTATAGTTAAGACAAGTGTTTAAATTTTACTAGTAATTTTTATATTTTTATTTTTACATATCAAAAAAAAAAAAAAATAGTAAATAAATATATCTTGATTCGGTTAGGTTCGGTTCGAATCCTAATCAAAACCTTTCAATTGAGATTGGACCGATTTGAATGGTTCAATTTTTGAAACCGAAATTATAACTGAAATTAATAAAATGTTGATGATTTAGAGCAGATTAAATTAGTTTACCGATTTTATTACTTTTTTTAAAGAAAAATTTACTCATAAGTCCTAGTTTTTGAAACGTTGAACCATTTAGTCCTGGAAATTTTTTTATGCTCCATTTAGTCCCATTTTTACATCAGCATGATGTAAATGATGTAAATGATCTGATGTTTCATTCTATAATTTCAAAATTTATTGAAATCTGATGAACATTAGATGTTTTTCATCCTAAATTTTCAAACATTATTGAAATTTGATGAACATTAGATGTTTGAAATCTAATGTTTGTAACATGACTCTGATGTTATTAACATTGTATCTGATGTTATTAACATTGTAATGGGACCTTTCAGTCTATAAGAAAATTTGTAGGACTAAATAGTGCATAAGTTATTAATTTGGGATTTATTGGTGCATCCCCCTTTTTTAAAACCCCTAATCTTATTTTATTTAACCAAGGTTGTTTTTTTTATCTTTTTATTTTAATGAAGAATTATGTTACTGCTGCCTGAGCTTGTCAGGTAGCTGTTTTTTATTGGAATTTCTCTGGAATTGAAATTGTGCGAATTACACTAACGATTTTTATATTTTGAGACTTATATCACTTTGATTCTTGACTTTTCAATTATGATATATTTAACTCTAAATTTTGTAACTCGTTCTAAATAAGGACAATTTACTTCATTTCATGGGTAAAGTCATCAATTTAAAAAAAATATAAACATGTTTGACAAAAAATAAATGTTAAAAAAATATTTTTGAATTTTTCAAATGATTTTTATCCACCAAAGATAAAATTGTATAAAGTGATAAATCTTTTACATTTTTATTTTATTATTTTTTTTATCAAATTAATTTTTTAGTTTGTGTTTGGATGATGATTATGTAATGGGTGATTATTTTTGTTGATATTTTTGGATGGTTATCATGTAATAAACGGTTTTATTTGTTGTTAGATATTTTTGGATAATTATCATGTAATTGATAGTTATTAGGCTTTTAATGTCTAACCGGTATGTTTAATATATGAAATTTTTTTAGTTTTAAATTTTTTTATTTAATAACATGGTTTAATAATGATATCAAAATATCGTCATGTTTGGCTTTTGAAAAAATATAAACTAATTGAACAAAAATAAATATATATATAAAAATTATTTCTACCCTCTCAAAAGATAAAATATATAAAAATGGTGTTTTTTAATTTTTTTTTTCACCAATTTAATTTTTAGTTTCTTACAAAATTTTTTGCAAATTAATTCTAAAAACCAAACCAAACCAAACATAATTTTATAACTAAGAAAATTCGAACATTATTCATTAAAAAAATACCATTACATTTCAAACAATATACAAGTTAACCACTACCAAAAAAAAAAAAATTATATCATGACTTTGCCCTTAAAATAAACCGTTTGTAAAAGAAATATCTTTGATTATTTTTATTTAAAATAAAATTTAAAACTTAGAATCAAATATATTGTAATTAAAAAGTCAAGAAGTAAAGGGTAGAAATCTCAAACTATATATAATTCCCCATTGAAATTTCATGTGTATATATTATTAAACCACACGATTGAGAAATTCTGAATTATTTTTACGGCAATGCTACGTAACTCAAATTTTGTGGCTCAAAAGTGGCTCAAATGGCCAAAACGTTTTGGCCATTTGAGCCACTTTTGAGCCACAAAATTTGAGTTACGAGACATTTTCCTTATTTTTATGGTTGTAGAGCATTATTAGCATCTATGTAGTATAGAGATGCTGAGTTGCATTCTATAGAGATCTTATGGTAGTTCTGACTAAGGTTTCGGCAATTACTGTTGTCATTATTTAGGCTCTGTTTGGCAATGATTGAGATTAATTTAATCTATTAAAAAATAAAATAGACTAAAAAATTAATAAAATAAATGTTACATTTAAACTATAATCATTTGACTTTATCTCTCACAAAACTATCAGAAAAAATTAAAAGTCTATCCCAAACAGAATTTTTTAGCTAGGCTAAAATAACCAATAAATCAAAAAGTCAAGCTAAAATTTTTTTCCAAACGAATTATTATTCCATAGTTGATTGTACATTTGATGTAGTATTCATGATTTTTATAACTGTCAATTTATTCCTTGGAATTTATTTCATGTTTATAAAAAGTAATGATTATAGAATAATTAGAAAAACATTAATTATAATCATAATTATAGAAGAAAATTTAATGATTACCATATATTGCCAGGTATATTAGGTGAAATAAAATAGTGATGAATGATATATTTAGGTTATGAATTTAAAAAGATTTTTGGAGAAAAACGAAAGAAAGAAATGTGAAAGAAAAAGTTAAATCTCTTCAACTTCAAAAGAAAAATTAGTTATAGAATCCTATATAATGCTCTCACATAAGATAGAGACTCATTAAATGTGTGAGTCTGTGATCAAATTATGCACATGAAAAATGACTAGATTCAAAATAGAAATATAATCGAAACTGATGTAGTAAATGTGAGTTGTGTGTCTAATAGAAGAAAATTTAATGATTACCATATATTGCCAGGTACATTAGGTGAAATAAAATAGTGATGAATGATATATTTCGGTTATGAATGATATATAGAAATATAATTTAAACTGATGTAGTAAATGTGAGTTGTGTGTCTATGATATGACAACTAAAATGGTATAATTTCTTATAATTTCTGAATTGGGCTAAGGTAAACATTTGGGCAACAACAAATGTGGAGTATGAGACAAATACAATAAAGGTTTCAAAGCAAAGTGATATTACAATTCCAGTTGTAACAAGGGTAACTGATAAAGGGTTCTGGAAAGGAGGAGACGGAGAAGCACTGAAACCTTGTTGGAACAAATCATCGTGGTCATCTTCATCATTTTTACCACCACCAACAACAAGAAGTAAGTTCTCTTAGAAGATTTCATTGAGGTTTTAATTTCTCTTCTGAAAAATTTTGTAGACTGATTTTAATTTTATTTTTAAATCGTATCAAATCGTACCAAGTACCACCTGTATTTGTTATTACCACATTTGGAGATTTTTTTTTAATTTTTAAATCATACCTTATTATTACAATATTTTA
The DNA here is from genome assembly GCA_030407325.1 of Camellia japonica. NCBI lineage: Eukaryota > Viridiplantae > Streptophyta > Magnoliopsida > Ericales > Theaceae > Camellia > Camellia japonica. Next base: position 109,013,361 of record JAPPVO010000016.1, on the reverse strand, counting down.
AAATTTTTAATATTCCACTGGTTATGATTATCTTGAGATAAAGAGGACAAAAAAAATTTGAGAACAGGGGATACATACATGTCCCTTGTGGCCTTCAAGTAAAATCTTCTTTGGTTTTCTCTGTTTCTATCCACACTTACCACAGAAAGAGACATAGCAGCTTTACTAACGGTTTCAATGTTCGTGATGCTAGGAAACATGGTTAGGAAACATGGTTAAGAGAGACCATTTCGATTCACTTCAACTAAGCTAATTAACAGACCCTTAGTCACTCACCTTTCTAAAGTTTAATCTTATTATGGATTGAATTGGTCTAATTTTCAAGTAAATCAGAAATTGAACTTATAACTACGCTCCTAGAAAAATTAGAATTGAAATCAAACTGCTAAAAAATTTGAAAAGCAAGATATACAAGTTGACAATGTCAGTATAGTTAAGACTAGTGTTTAAATTTTACTAGTAATTTTTATATTTTTTATTTTACATATAAAAATATCCAAAAAAAAAAAAAGTAAATAAAATATCTCGGTTCGGTTTGGTTCGGTTCATTTCGTTTCGTTTCAAATCCTAATCAAAACCTTCCAATTGAGATTGGACCGATTTGAATGGTTCAATTTTTGAAACCGAAATTATAACTGAAATTAATAAAACGTTGATGATTTAAAGCAGAATAAATTGGTTTACCGACTTTATTACTTTTTTTAATACCCCTAATCTTATTTTATTTAACCAAGGTTGTTTTTTTTATCTTTTTATTTTAATGAAGAATTATGTTACTGCCTGAGCTTGTCAGGTTATGGTAGCTGTTTTTTATTGGAATTTCTCTGGAATTGAAATTGTGCGAATGATACTAACGATTTTTATATTTTGAGACTTATATCACTTTGATTCTTGACCTTTTAATTATGATACATTTAATTTTAAATTTTGTAACTGATTTTAAATAAGGGCAATTTACTTCATTTTACGGGCAAAGTCGTCAATTTGAAAAAATATAAACATGTTTGACAAAAAAAAATGTTAAAAAAATATTTTTGAATTTTTCAAATGATTTTTACCCACCAAAGATAAAATTGTATAACGTGATCTTTTACATTTTTATTTTTTTATTTTTTTTATCAAATTAATGTTTTAGTTTGTGTTTGGATGATGATTATGTAATGGATGATTATTTTTGTTGATATTTTTGGATGGTTATCATGTATAAATGGTTTTATTTTTTGTTAGATATTTTTGGATAATTATCATGTAATTGATAGTTATTAGGCTTTTCATGTCTAACCGATATGTTTAATATATGAAATTTTTTTAGTTTTAAATTTTTTTATTTAATAACATGGTTTAATAATGACATCAAAATATCGTTATGTTTGGCTTTTGAAAAAATATAAACTAATTGAATAAAAATAAATATATATAAAAAAAATTATTTCTGCCCTCCCAAAAGATAAAATTATATAAAAATGGTGTTTTTTAATTTTTTTTTTCACCAATTTAATTTTTAGTTTCTTACAAAAATTTCTGAAAATTAATTCTAAAAACCAAACCAAACCAAACATAACTTTATAACTAAGAAAATTTGAACATTATTCATTAAAAAAATGTCATTACATTTCAAACAATATACAAGTTACCCACTACCAAAAAAAATAAATTATATAATGACTTTACCCTTAAAATAGACCGTTTGTAAAATAAATATCTTTGATTATTTTTATTTAAAATAAAATTTAAAACTTAGAATCAAATATATTGTAATTAGAAAGTCAAGAAGTAAAGGGTAGAAATCTCAAACTATATCCACGGTTAGTATAATTCCCCATTGAAATTGAAATTGAAACATCATGTCGCAGTTGTTCATGTAGGGACTGTCATGTGTATATATATTATTAAACCACACGATTGAGAAATTCTGAATTATTTTTATGGTTGTATGGCATTATTAGCATCTATGTAGAATAGAGATGCTGAGTTTGATTCTATAGAGATGTTATGGTAGTTCTGACTAAGGTTTCGGCAATTACTGTTGTTATTATTTAGGCTCTGTTGTTTGGCAATGATTGAGATTAATTTAATCTATTAAAAAATAAAATAGACTAAAAAATTAATAAAATAAATGTTACATTTAAACTATAATCATTTGACTTTATCTCTCACAAAATTATCAGAAAAAATTAAAAGTCTATTCCAAACAGAATTTTTTAGCCAGGCTAAAATAACCAATAAATCAAAAAGTCAAGCTAAAATTTTTTTCCAAACGAATTATTATTCCATAGTTGATTGTACATTTGATGTAGTATTCATGATTTTTATAAATTATTTCACTGTCAATTTATTCCTTGGAATTTATTTCATGTTTTAAAAAGTAATGATTATAGAATAATTAGAAAAATATTAATTATAATCATAATTATAGGAGAAAATTTAATGATTACCATATATTGCCGGGTATATTAGGTGAAATAAAATAGTGATGAATGATATATTTAGGTTATGAATTTAGAAACGTTTTTGGAGAAAAACGAAAGAAAGAAATGTGAAAGAAAAAGTCAAATCTCTTCAACTTCAAAAGAAAAATTAGTTATAGAATCCTATATATAATGCTCTCACATAAGATAGAGACTCATTAAATGTGTGAGTCTGTGATAGAAATATATTCTAAACTGATGTAGTAATCTAAACTGATGCACATGAAAAATGACTGAATTTAAAATAGAAATATAATCGAAACTGATGTAGTAAATGTGAGTTGTGTGTCTATGATATGACAACTAAAAAGGAATAATTTCTTATAATTTTTGAATTGGGCTAAGGTAAACATTTTGGCAACAACAAATGTGGAGTATGAGACAAATACAATAAAAGTTTCAAAGCAAAGTGATATTACAATTTCAGTTGTAACAAAGGTAACTGATAAAGGGTTCTGTAAAGGCGGAGATAGAGAAGCACTGAAGCCTTGTTAGAACAAATCATCGTGGTCATCTTCATCATTTTTACCACCACCAACAACAAGAAGTAAGTTCCCTTAAAAGATTTCATTGAGGTTTTAATTTCTCTTCTAAAAATTTTGTAGACTGACTTATATGTCTAACTGTTCTTTTTATTTTAAGATTAAATTACACTAACACTCCTGAGATTTCTGTATAATACAGATTTTTTCTTACATTTGAAAAATTACACTTACCCCCTGTCAAATTAAAATGACATATTTGTCTGTTAACCTATAAAATAATAAAATAATACAAATATTTTGTTCATGTCATTTCAAGGGAAATACCAATCATCTTCTTTAGTTTGACTCACACAAAAAATAAATAAATAAATAAATAAATTGAGTTTTTCTTTTATTTTTCGTTTTTTCTTTACTGAATTTTTTTAATATTTTAAGTAATTTTTTTTTATTTTTTAGATACACCTAATCTAGATACACTTAAAAAGTATAATATTTTGTGATTTTTTTAATTTAAATTCACCAAATACAAACTAAAAAATGAAAATATTTAAAAAATGCAAAAATTTAATACATTATCTTATTTTATTGTATTTAATGAGTTTTTTTTAATATTTTTTGTACAATTTTTATACTTTTTAAATATATGTAGATTAAATTGATATAATCTAGATATAATGGTAGAAATAAAAATGAAAAATTATATTCATATATAAAAACTTATACAAAAAATCATAAAAATGTTGTGATAGTGATATTTTGTAAAATATATTATGTTTATGAGTGTTTTGTCTAACCGATATGTTTAATATATGAAATTTTTATAGTTTCAAATTTTTTGATTTAATAATATGGTTTAATAATGACATCAAAATTATCGTCATGTTTGGCTTTTGAAAAAATATCAACTAATTTAATAAAATAAATATAAAAAAAGATTTCTACCCTCCCAAAAGATAAAATTATATAAAAATGGTGCTTTTTTTAAAAAAAAAATTCACAAATTTATTTTTTAGTTTCTTAGAAAAATTTCTAAAAATAATTCTAAAAACCAAACCAAACATAACTTTATAACTAAGAAAGTTCGAACATTATTCATTTAAAAAATGCTATTACATTTCAAATAATATACAAGTTAACACTACCAAAAAAAAAAGAAGAAGTTATATGATGACTTTGACACCGTTTGTAAAATAAATATCTTTGATTATTTTTTTTAAAATAAAATTCAAAATTTAAAATTAAATATATTATAATTAAAATCTTATGGTAGTTCTGACTGAGGTTTCGGCAATTATTGTTGTTATTATTTAGGCTCCGTTTGGCAATAATTGAGATTAATTTAATCTATTAAAAAAAAAATAGACTAAAAAATTAATAAAATATATGTCACATCTAAATTATAATTATTTGACCTTATCTCTCACAAAACTATCAAAAAAAATTAAAAGTCTATCCCAAACAGAATATTTTAGCCAGGCTAAAATAACCAATAAATCAAAAAGTCAGGCTAAAATTTTTTTCCCAAACGAATTATTATTCCATAGTTGATTGTACATTTGATGTAGTATTCATGATTTTTATAAATTATTTCACTGTCAATTTATTCCTTGGAATTTATTTCATGTTTATAAAAAGTAATGATTATAGAATAATTAGAAAATATTAATTATAATCATAATTATAGAAGAAAATTTAATGATTACCATATATTGCCAGGTATATTAGGTGAAATAAAATAGTGATGAATGATGTATTTAGATTATGAATTTAGAAAGATTTTTGGAGAAAAACAAAAGAAAGAAATGTGAAAGAAAAAGTTATATCTCTTCAACTTCAAAAGAAAAATTAATTATAAAATCCTATATAATGCTCTCACATAAGATGGAGACTCAATAAATGTGTGAGTCTCTGATCAAATTATGTACATGAAAAATAACTAAATTTTAAGAGTCGTGATAGAGGCCTCGAATTTGGCTCGAATGAACCAGAGGGGAGGGGAAGAAGGGAGAGAGGGGGAGGGGAGGGGAAGAAGAGAGAGCCGCCGGTGGGCCGGACTGGAGGGGGCCATAATCACCGGGGGAGGAGGAGGAGGAGGAGGCGGAGGCGGGCCGGAGGCGGAGGCGACGGCGGTGCAGCTGCTGTGATGAGCTGGATCGGGTGACGATCGGACTGCTGGCGAGCTCGACGAGCTGCGACGGCGAATCCGGACCCCTCCCCTCCCCTTCCTCTCTCTCTTCTTCCCCTCCCCTCCCCTCCCCTCCACTCTGGTTCTGCGAAGAAGAAGAAAGAAAAAAAAAGAAAAAAGAAAAAAAAGGGATTCGAGGCAAATTCGAGGCCTCAGATTCAAGGCCTCAACCATTTTCCAAATTTTAAATAGAAATATAATCTAAACTAACGTAGTAAATGTGAGTTGTGTGTTGATGATAAGACAACTAAAATGGTATAATTTCTTATAACAAGGGTAACTGATAAAGGGTTCTGGAAAGGAGGAGATAGAGAAGCACTGAAACGTTGTTGGAACAAATCATCGTGGTCATCTTCATCATTTTTACCACCACCAACAAGAAGTAAGTTCCCTTAGAAGATTTCATTGAGGTTTTAATTTCTCTTCTGAAAATTTTTGTACACTGACTTATATGTCTAACTGTTATTTTTATTTTAAGGGTAAATTACACCGATACTCCTGAGATTTCTGTATAATATAGATTTTTTCTTTCATTTGAAAAATTATACTTACCCCCTGTCAGATTAAAATGACATATTTGTTCCTTAGCCTATAAAATAATAAAATAATACAAATATTTTGTTCATGTCATTTCAAGCGAAATACCAATCATCTTCTTTAATTCAACTCACACAAAAAAAATTGAGTTTTTCTTTATTTTTTGTTTTCTTTTTTTTTTACTGATTTTTTTTTTAATATTTTAAGTAATTTTTTTTATTTTTTAGATATGCCTGATCTAGATATACTTAAAAAGTGTAATATTTTGTGATTTTTTTTTTAATTCACCAAATACAAACAAAAAAAATTAAAATATTTAAAAAATGCAAAAATTTAATACATTAACTTATTTTGTTGTATTTAATGAATTTTTTAATATTTTTTGTACAATTTTTATACATTTTAAATATATCGAGATTAAATTGATCTAATCTAGATATAATGGTAGAAATAAAAATGAAAAATTATATTCATATATAAAAATTTATACAAAAAATATCATAAAAATGTTGTGATAGTGATATTGTTGTAAATATAAATTATGATTATGAGTGTTTTGTTTTAAAGTGAAAGGTCACCACTATTAAGCTATATCGTTGTATTTGAAAATTCTATATAAAATTTATGTTGGTATATTATCATTCAATAAGAATATGTTCATATATAATTTAATGATGAAAAATTATAGAATATAGTCGTGATGATGATAGGGAGAAGAAATGGTAAGAAAAATGGTAAGATGGTCATTTAGAAAATTGTAAGACATAATATTAGTAATCTATAAATAATTTGTAATGAGATTATAAACCTGAAAGGAAAAAATGTAATTTTTTAAATATAAAAAGATATGTATTAAACAGAAAGCACATCATGTCAATTTAATTAATGCCTTGAGTAACATCACTTATATTATTTATATATGGCCCCTAACTCACAGAAGATAAGAGAGAGAGAATCAGGATCCTCTCCTTACTCTCTCTCTTTACTTTTCAATTTGTTAGGTTATTGGGTTCACTTTTAGATCTAATTTCAATCTAAACCGTTTGCATTTTAAGATTTGTTGAGTATATCATACTTGTAAAAAATCAAGTTGATCGGATATCAGAAATTACATGTTCGAATCATCAAACCAAAAACCATTTTTAAAAAAAATTTAATAAACAATTTTTCGAATACATGTTTTTTGATATCCGACCGACTTTATTTTTTATAGGTATGATATATTCAATAAATCTTAAAATGTAAACGGTTCAGATTATCGAAATTGAGCCCAAAAATAGATCCAATAACCCCACAAGTAAAGAGATAAGGAGAAGATCCTGATTAGTATTAAGTAAATTTCAGTCATTACTTAAGCCTTCTATTAGTATTTTGTTCTATAATAAAATACATGTATCATAATTCAATTGGTAAAATCAAAAGCAAATAAATTTGCATAAATTACAAAAATTTCTTTTTGTTGAGCATAATTATATTATGTCTATAAAATTTTTATAATTATAATTTGTCATATCCAAATTTGTTAAATACTATTGTTTTTTAGTATCTCTAGTTGTTTTCTATTTTTCTTTATTTTTTATATTTTATTGAAAAGACTTAAATTTTTATACGTAGTTTTGATTGTTGTGGTGGATTTTAGTGGTAGAAAGAACTTATTATGGTGATCGTAGTGAGCTTTCATGGCTGAAGATAGGTTCAAATTTTAGGAGTTACCCCAATGTGGCCTAAAAAACATGAAGTGAAATATTTGAATTTTATATTTATTAAATAATTATATTAGAAATATTACTTGAGTTACTATATGTGCCACGTTGTGGTTTAGAAAAATAATTAATCGATACAGCAGGATAAATTTAAGTTGATCTTAAAATGTAAGAGCATTTTTGAAATTTCTAAAAATTTATGGAATAATCGAACTATCATGAGTCATGTTAGGATTAAGTCAACTAATGAAGAGCTACTTGACCAACTTATTTATGTAAATGCATTTTAAATTGGTAAATACATACCTTCAATATTTTTTCATAATGAAAATAACAAATATGTACATATTTATGCATGTTTATTAAAAACATTTAAACTTGGGTAAAATTTTATTTATTAATATTCAAATTTATTAAATTAATATTTAGATATAAATCTGTATGAAAAAAAATAATAATAATCTAAGACCAAGTTGACTTAGATACACCGTGAGTTATGTTATAATCCTATGTTCGGATCTTGTGACACCCTAAATATTTAAACCCACCACGATTATTAAGAATAATAATAATAATAATCTGTAAAGTAAAATAAAATAATTAATTTTATGATGATAGGCAACAAAGTGTAATTTAATTTACATTAGGAACACTGTAGAATTAAACACCAAAACCAAATAATAATAATAATAATAATATAATAATAATAATAAATATAAAAAAAGAAAAAAAAAATTAGTGATCCAATTTCCTTAGTAGTGGTGGCCCAAGTATATCTATTTTACAATAATCTATACTTATCCTGAAGATTCAAATCTATTAGCACAATGATGACAGTCCATAGAGAGGCTACGTTTCATCCAAACTATGCTCAGCAAGTAATATAAAAGGAGGTAGGGTGTTTGTGAACAAATGAAGGAAAACCAACAAAGAAAGGGGACGAAAATATTGGAAGGCAAGAAGGGTTTTGATAGTAGAAAAAATAATAAGGTATTAATTTTAAGGTGAGTTATATTATATCTTGAGTCACTATAATATATTTTACGTATATTTTGGGTTACCATAAATTATTTTACGCAATCTATGGTTTAAAATTTTATTAATATTTTGATTTCGTTAATTATTTTCCGAACTCTATTTGCTTAAATTGAAACCCATGTATATGTTTGTTTAAATTTTAGAAGTTATTTGATAATGGTTTTATAAACAATTATGTTTTGTAAGTATCACCACAGGAGTCCCATGCCTTGGGGGACTTAAATAACTATTAGCCTCTATTTGGTCACTTTGTGGTCCTCTGTTTGTCATGGATCCATTGACCTCTATTATGACTATCATTCTAGTCACCTTTGTTCTGTTCTGTTCTGTATTGTAGTTATGGTTATTTATTTACATAATTTCGGTATTTCAGTTTCCACTACTTTAAATAATTTGTTTATTCAAATTAAGTTATTCTAACTAACTATCCATGGTTATTTTGCGGTTCCTATACTCTTAGCATAATATTTCTCACTTTGTTGTGTGCTTATAGTTGTTACCCTTTCAGGTGACGAGGTGTAAGGAAGACCCGTAACCTTATGTAGTGGAACCCGTACAAGAATTTGATGCCGATCCATTATTTTGTTTTCTTTCCTTTTCTTCCTTTTGTTTTTTTTACTGAGGGCCGGTCATTGAATAATAAAATAATAAAAGCCCTATAGATGTATTTGCTTTTATCAAAATAATAGAATGAAGTAAATTTTCTGTTTCATTATTTTCTTTCCACCACTCTGTCTTCGCCTGCACCATGTAAATTGTTAAGCTTAGAATTATTTAGTAAGTTGCGATTCCAGCCCTAGGGTTGGGTCGTGACAAAGGTAGTATCAGAGCAATGGTTGTAGCAAAATATATATATATATATATATATGTATGCATATACACCTTGAACTACATAACCTACGACGTTAGTCATTTTATGTAAAATCTTATGTTTATTTTGGTGATGTAGGAATGTCCGAGATTAACCTTCATGAGGCATTTTGGGAGGAGCATGAGACCATTAATTTGGAAGATATTTTAGCAGAGCACCCCGCCCCCGCCTCACTTGAAGAATGGGGAGACTCGGAGGATATAATCAGGAGACTGCATCCAGGCCTTGCCCAATTGATGGGTCGGCCGATATATGTACAGATTGACCCTACTGATGTACCATACTTATTGTGGAGGCAGAGCCGTGCCTATACGTGCGGACGATTTCTTGGACCTACCCGTGTCCTCGGCCTTGCCCCAGGCTATGACCGCCCGCACTACATCATTGGCCCTTTGCCCCCAGATTTTGTGGCAAGAAGGGGAAATGTGTACCCCGAGGACTATATCTTCACCAATGTCCCTAACCCGCTGGAGATTATTGATATTCAAAATGTTGACTTTAGTAATGACTTGTCATATATCGAGACACCTGGCTGGATTGTTGATCGAGCGTTTTTGGGATACATACAGTCCGTCCCCATTTTCACAGTCCAAGTAGCGTGGATGTGTTTTGGTGTGATCCAATTAGGATGGGAATTTGAGCTTTTTATGCAATACGACTTTCCGTGGTTGTTTGATCCGTTTGACCCACCACTCTAGATTTGGTAGAAGAAAACTTTTTGTAAGCTAACCATGATGAGTTCTGATCCTTCTTTTGATTTTTTTTGGAACAACGACGTAATATTATATTTGTAAAAATAGCAAAGTTGGTATTTTAGATATGCAATAAATATGCTGCATTATGAATGTAATGTCTCGTTTATTACTTTGTAGAATGGCCAATAATGGTTACGAAAGTGAGTCATTAGTTAGTGGCACTGAGTCGATGGAAAGAATCATGGAAAGAGTGGTTACTAGCTTTTTGCAAACCTTGCAGACTAACATCAACAATGGGATGCCAGAACGGTGAGAAGAGACGATTACCATAAAATAGTTCCAAGATCTGAAACCCACCACATTTATCGGCGGTCTAGACCTAATGGTAGCGGATGCTTGGGTTAAAAACATGGAAAAGATTTTTCGCATTTTACCCATCACCGAAAGACAGAAAGTAACTTTCGCCACTTTCACTTTCAAAGATAATGCACAGGAATGGTGGCTTCTCACTCTGGAGAAAGAAGAAATTGCGACTTGGGCAAGATTCTTGGAAGTATTTTATGAAAAATACTTCCCAGATTCGTTGCGGGAGCATAAGGCGTCGGAATTCATACATCTAAAGCAAGGAACCATGACGATGGCCGAATACGAGAGCAAGTTCGCACAACTCGCTCGGTTTGCAACATATGTCATCTCTACCGAAGCTCGAAAGGCAAGAAAATTCGAAGCAGGATTGGATGCTGAATTCAAAGACAGGCTTGAGGTTTTGAAACTGCCAACCTACACAGAAGTGGTAGACCGGGCATACATTGCAGAAAAAGGAATTAAAGCCTCCCGTTCCAGGGAACCAAGCCAAAAGAAGCGATTTTGGAAAAGAGACAATAGAAGATCTGATGTTGCGCCTCTCAAGAGGGTGAATACGGGCATAACCAGCTTAGGTAATCAAGGTTCCACTAACCCCAGAGGTGGCACCATTCCAACTTTGCCCTACGTGTGGAAGGGCTTATTGGGGACAATGCCATCGAGATACGAGAGCATGCTTTAAATGCGGTCAAATTGGCCACTTGCTGAGGGATTGTCCAAAGCTGACTAATCCTATAACCAGGCTCTTTGGCCCAGTCAGAAAACCCACAAGACCTGGAGGAGAGAGGAAGGACCAAAAATGCCAAGGAAGGGCTTTTGCCTTGGTACCTGGAAAACTAGAAGTTACCGAAAACGTTGTGTCAGGTATACTTTCTGTCTATGGTCATTGAAACTCACGTCCTCATTGACTCTGGGTCAACTCATTCTTTCGTTGTACCACACTTTGCTGCTAAGTTGGCATCAACACCCAAACCCTTAGGATATATATTGTCTGTGTCTTTTCCTTCTAGTAAGTCTGCATGTAGTACTGAGGTGTACAAATCATGTACTATATCCTTTAAAAGGCAAAACCTTGTACGTAGACTTGATTCCCTTCCGCATTGGGAACTTTGATGTAATCTTAGAGATGGATTGGTTGGTTGCCAACCACGCCGCTATTGATTGTAAAGCCAAAAAGGTCTCCCTCAGGTTACTAAACCAACCCGAGCTTGTCTTTGATGGGATTGGAGTTTCCAACCCTCCTTGTATTATATCCTCCATGACAGCCTAACGACTTTTAAGAAAGGGTTGTTGTAGTTATATCTGTTATGTGATCGATAAACAAAAAGAGGCCCTCACCGTTGATGCAATCCCCGTGGTTCCAGAATTCCTGAATGTCTTTCCTAAAGATCTACCTGGTATCCTAGTTGATTAGGAAATCGAATTCACCATTGAAACCCATCTGGCACACAACCAATATCAAAAGCTCCTTATCACATGTCGATGATAGAATTGAAACAGCTGAAGACTCAACTCCAGGAACTACTGGACAAAGGCTTCATTCGACTTAGTACCTTACCCCGGGGAGCTCCAGTATTGTTCGTGAAGAAAAAGGATGGCACGAAGAGATTATGTATCGATTACCGGGAGTTGAACAAGGTCACCATTGAAAATCGGTACCCTTTGCCGCGAATCGATGACTTGTTTGATCAACTTCAAGGCGCCCAAGTATTCTTGAAAATCGACTTGCGTTCTGGCTATCATCAACTAAAAGTCAAAATGAAAAGCATCTAAAAGACTTCCTTCAGAACTCGTTATGGGCATTACGAGTTTCTTATCATGCCTTTTGGCGTCACAAATGCTCCAGCAACTTTCATGGACCTCATGAATCGAGTATTCAAACCCTATCTTGATGAGTTCGTCATCGTCTTCATTGACGACATCCTCATATACTCCAAGTCACTAGAGGCCCATGAGCAGCACTTGCGAACGGATCTCCAAACACTACGTGATCACAAACTTTATGCCAAGTTGAAGAAATGCGAATTTTGGATCACTAGTGTACACTTCCTTGGTCACGTCATTAATAAGGATGACATCTCAATTGAACCCCAAAAAGTTGCAGCAATCATGGACTGGCCACGACCAACTAATGTGTCAGAAATTCAAAGTTTCTTGGGTCTAGCTGGCTATTATCGACGCTTCGTGCAAGATTTCTCGAAGATAGCATCACCCTTAACCCAGCTAACTCAGAAGAACACATCCTTTGAATAGACTAACAAACAGGAGCGTTGCTTCAAAGAGTTAAAAAGTAGATTAGTGTCAGCTCCTATATTAGCACTTCCCGCGGGAACAGATGGGTTCGTCATTTATAATGATGCCTTATATAATGGTTTGGGTTACGTTCTTATGCAAAATGGAAAAGTCATTACTTATGCCTCACACCAACTAAAGACTCATGAGAGAAACTACCTAATTATAGACACCCTTTTTTGATCGCCCTTAAGACTTGGGTGCCACTGATTGATCACTTGATGATGAAAGTGATGCTGTACAATCGCTCAATTTCTTTAGCAAGAAGAGCTTCCAAATCCCAACCTTACACCTCTGTTGCCTTGTTTTGGACCAAAACCTTGGTTTTTCAAGCCTGCAACCTCCTGTCGACCACTGTTATGGGCTACCGGCCATTGCTCTTGGTTGCCGGCCATTGATGTGGCCTGTCGGCCACCAATGATGGCCGGCCGGCCACCAATGTCTTTTGCAAATATTTTGGGATAGGTAAGCCAGTTGTGTTGCACAGATGCTTGCATCTGCTCCTACGTGTATGGCTGAATGTTTGTGAGGGAGATTCATGTTTCTCTATATATAGAGGGCCTCCCTTCTTACTTTGGGGTTAGACAAATTTTGGAGCAAAATTTTTCCTCTCTCTCTCTACAATTCTCTCTCTCTCTCTCTCTTTTGCAAATTTCTCAACCTTTGCCTATAAACTCTTCACCTTTACTGTCACGACCCTGACCCGCCCCCGTGGTTTAAGGACGTAACCGGCCAGTAATCATGAGATTACCTACGGCCTCAAACGGATCCAAACGTAATTTCAACAGAGTTAATGGGGGGCCAAACGGAAGCAAATCAAAACTTTGTCCGTAGAGCAGTGCTTACATGGCACATCAAAACGATCATATACATAGACATTAATAACTCACATCGGTAAAACAGTAGCATGGGTTCTGCATAAACAGGATCATACAAGTCCAAGCCAACCCATCAAAACTATATACAGAATTACATAAAGTCTTCGCCATCTTGACAACATAAAATAGATAACAAAAAGGCGAAGACGGGTCTCATGCGTGAGACACAAAGGCTGACTCTCCAAAACTTGGGTTGTTCTACACAGGCTTCACTGAGGCTGGGTCTGGGCTTCTCTTGGCTCACCTACAAAGACATGAATGAGCGTGAGCGATGGCCCAGTGAATAATATCAATTACAGAATTTATGCAACAAGGCGTAGAACAACATCTTCCAAACGGCCTTGGGCCCAATTCATATTTGTAATTAACGCATATAAGGTAATTTAAATCAAGTAACCATAGTTCCGTACATACTGGCCTTTGGCCCATTCAGATTTACATTCATGACGAAACGGCCTTCGGCCCATTCGATTATGTCAAAACGGCCTTTGGCCCATTCGATTATGTCAAAACGGCCTTTGGCCCAATCATTCATTTCCAAAACGGCCTTTGGCCCACTCATTCATTTCGAAACGGCCTCTGGCCCACTTATTCGTGTCAGAACGGCCTTCGGCCCATACATTCGTATCGAAACGACCTTTGGTCCATTCATGTTCATCAAAACGACCTCGGGTCCATTTACGCTTATCAAACGACCTTGGGTCCAGTCATGCTTATCAAAACGACCTTGGGTCCATTTATACATTCATATCAGACTTACATCCACAATCCCAATTGGCAATTCATAAAGCTAAAAAGGGAGTAAACAATTGGACATTTTACAAGCATTCAAATAACGATATTACTCACAGTGGTCGGCTTGTGGATTTGCCCTGGAGCTTGACCCTACACATTTCATGAACACAAAAGGGTCATTAACCGTTCAATCCGTTCTTTAATTTACGTATTCCTCTTTAGGCTTTCTTATTATCTCATTAACTCATTTACAATGCTTAACATATGCCTAAGAGTGCTTGCAAGTGAGAGAGAACGGAAAACAGAACACAAAATGCAAAAATAGGATTTCAGCAAATAGGGTCCCCGCTCGAGCGTGGACTTCCCCGCTCGAGCGGACCCTTAGGTTTGCAAAAGTACTGGTTGCCTCAAATTCCAGCTCGAGCGTGAAATAGACCGCTCGAGCGGACTACCTGTCTACATAGCTCCCCGCTCGAGCGTCAACTTCCCCGCTCGAGCGGGAACCATGTTTGCAGAAAATGCTGGGAGCTCGATTTCTCCGCTCGAGCGGCGGTTTCCCCGCTCGAGCGGGCACCAACTTTCTGGGTTTTCCAGATTGAGTTCTTGAGCTTCATCTCGACATTCAACCAATTTTTCTTGCATACCAAGGCTCCAATCTCACATATAATCACACCAATATGGTACCAATGCAAGATTATAACATTATGAGGCTCAATTTCTTGATTTACCTACATGCATGGCTTACAATGTGCCAAATTCAACACCAACATGTCTAAATTCAACATTCAAGACTCATACTTCTAAGATTTGTACATGCATGTGGAAGATGCTCATCATTCTCAACTTAAATGGCACAAACGATGATTATAACATGAGCTTCCATGGAATTTACACATGGATTATAAATCTTCATGCTCCAACATGCAATTTCAAGATAATTTCTTACATGCATGCACATATGAGCTTCAATTCAACAAAATTAACTCAACTCATGTCCTTTCTCCTTGCTCAACTCTAAATTTACAATTAGCAAACAAAATCCATGATTCAAGGGACAATTACTCACCTAGAAGCCTTAAACACCCAAGTTCTAGCCAAACTTGAGCTTAATCTTCAAATTTTCCAAGCTTTAAGCCAAATTGCACAATACTTCTCCCCCTTCTCTCCCTAGAGCCGAATCTCTCTCTCTCTCAAGTATAACTCAGATGTTTTTGAGTTGAATGGGGCTAAGGGAGAGCATATGTTAACATCCAACAAGTCCCACTATCATTATTTTAATATAAAATAATAGGGCACTCAATTTATCAATTTAATCAGTTTAAATTGACCAGAATAAATTTTCAATTAAATTTCACCGTAGGCTCTAAAAATTATGCCAATCACAATGGCGTAATCAATTCCGGGTTCTGTGGCCGATAAGGCCCTCAATTCAATTCCCGAAGCGGATTATTCAAACAGATATTCCTACGATGAACAGATAGAATCCCAAATTCACATATATCCACAAAATAGTACACAAAATCATATCAAAACATGTAATCACATACGTATTAGGGACCAATTAACGTAATACAGAACAGGGGCATCACATTTACCTATACACTCTTAAACCAAATCTCTTCATCTTTGAGCTCTTGAGGGTGTGTTTGCCTTGTTTTATTGCCTGGAAGTGATCTCCTCTTTAGGAGGTATAAAGCTTTGCCTCTATACTTGTTGTATCTACTCTTTTTCTTACTATTTTCCAATTGTTTTTGGGCTATAAAAATTATGTATTCTTGGACTGAAACCTGTGTTTTAAGGTCACCAAAGGTTGAGGGGTGGCTTACCCTTCTTTACACCTTGCTTTCAAGGCCTTTACCCTTGTGTTTCCCACCTTTGCACTATCTTTTTTTGAGCTTTTAAACACTAATTTTCCAAGTTATCTCAATGACTAAAATCATGGTTTGAAGCCCAAAATTGGAGGGGTTAGCCTCTCCTCCTTGTGTTTTGCTTACTAGCCTAGCATGCTCCATGTTTTAGCTTATTATTCTAGCTATTTTTGTCTTAATTCCAACATGCTTTAGGACTTTTTTAGGACTATTTTTAAGTGTTTGTTGCATTTGAGCCTTATATTGCATGCTTGTAGTATAATTGTCCTCATGAGTTTGGGGTTTTAGGCCTTAGACACCATCTTATTTGAGTTGATAGTGTTTGTTTATGGCTTTGCGTACTTGTGATCACTCTTAATCACCTTTACAACCTCCCTTCTTTCTTAGCTTTTCATTTTCTTTGAAAGTGGTTTCAAACTACCTGTTTGTTTAAGCATGAGATTGAGATGTCATGCTTAATGGTTTAATCCCTTTGGGGGTTCATTACCAACGGTATGATGTCTCTTTCATGCCCAAAGCAACACTTGGTTTGAGCCCTTTTTCCATTAGAGGACTTAAATTTACTTGTGGACTCAATTGACTAATGAATGGTTGGTAATTAAAATGGAGCAATAAAATTGGTGATTAAAAATGATACAAGATAATAATTTGGTTTGGGTTTAATCGGACATTAATTGAACCCTTGAGTCTTGAGTTATTTCATGCTCATTAGTGATGAAAATAGTTCAAGATTCATTGTCAACTACTTCACTTGATCTTTCATGATAGGGAGATGGTTTTGAGAGTCTTGTTTTATTGCATTTGTTGAACCTGCACCCTTTGGTTCATAAGTCATCATGCAATGAAATTGCATCCATTGGTGGTTTGTGAGCCAAGTTTGCTACTCCTTTGAGCTGTTCAAATGATAAAGAGGGGTAAATTGTGCAAATAAACCCTTGAGAATACACTATCTCTGCTCTATTTGCTCTCTGTTGCAGTAGCAGTGAACGGCAGGCCATCATCAGTGGACGACAGGCCCTCTACTAGCCACCAATGCAAAATCCAATAGTGTACTCCCCCAACAGAATAGAGCTGGTTTGGAGGTGGAAATCAGTGCCAGTGTCCTACTGTGCAAATAGAGGCATTCAGCAGCAGAAACGGTGACTTTTTCGAGTGAAAACCATGTTCATGCATGAGCCTTCCATCGATCCTTGGGACCTGTGTTGTAAATATATTAGTGTTATGCTTAACATAGTGGCTTTGTAATTAATTAGTTAGAATAACTAATTCGTTTTGTGTTGTAATTATTTTAATTAGCTAGATTAGTTAATTAATTAGTTCGTTCGGCTTGTAATAATTACTTAAGTAGTTTAGCTAATTATTCATTTGAATTTGTAATAGTTAATTAATTAGCTTAGCTTTAATTAGTTTAGCTAGTTAGTTCATTCGGACTCTCCTTCGTGAGAGCGCAATGTTGTAATAATGTGTATGTCTTCCAACCCCACTTCTTTCTCCCTTTTATTTACTAGCTTATGATGGTTAGTTTAGGGTATCATGTTTTTTTTAGCATGCTTCATGTTTACATACATTTGTATTGCCTGCACTGAGGCTCGGTTCATCATTCTAGCTTGCACTGTTAGTAAAGCATTCTTTGAACACGTGCTTAGACCACATGCTATCGAATTGATTCACATACCATATTAGTAGCTGAGCCTAGTAATTGCATATCGCATGTGTTGCATTAGCCATATTGCATAGTTAGGATCATGCATCTTTCTAACTTCCTCATCTTTTTTGGCTTGAAGTACTAGGTGTACCTTTACTCGCTTTAGCATATCGCATACGTGTGATTGCTTGCCATGAGGCTAAGTGCTTAAATGATAAACTGTTTTGAATGCCTGCAGATGAAGGCTATTTGCTTGAATTAGAATAATTGAGTAATGTTCATATGTGATCACTTTTTTAAGTGATACATATTCAAAATTCTTTTCAAAAACAAACATAAACCGAATGTTCCAATTCTTGTAATCTAGTCTATACTTGTGTGTGTGTGCATAACATAGTAATGCTAGCCTAATAATCAGAACAAGTGCATATAATGTAAATAAGATTCATATCATGATTAGTAGCGGCCGATCTTTGATTAGGCGAGTGGGGGTGCTCAATTCATGACCTTCCCTTCTCGTACCTGAGTTTTCGAGCCGAGACAATCTTGGTGATGACGGACATGTGGCCTTTGGCACGAGTTATGGATTTCCTAAATTTTCCCAAAAAAAATATTAAGGTGGCGACTCTGTATTTGGCAAAGTAGTCCATTTTTGGCAATTTGATTCAAAATCGATTTTCCAAAAAGATTTGCCGCATTGGGACTCTTTGGGTGATTATCTATTTCACATTGCACTTGTGGAATCAGATTCAGAACGGCAGGAGTCCGATATTGTGGGGCTTATTCGACTTTCGAAATGGGGCATGAAAAAATCGAGCTACAGTTTCTAGCGACTTTGTTGGGGAATTTGGAGAACTTGACTCAAACTTCATGATGTGAAATTTTATCTACACTTATATGTTTCTTTGCATTGCATTTGCATTGGTGCGCCTAAGTCACCGTGTTTGCCATCTGCTATTCCTGGATGGTTTGCCAGAGGCTCGCCCAAAAGGCTTGCCAAAAGGCTGACCGGTCATGGGCTCTGCCATGTTGGGAACACAACCCTTGGATCTGGACTACCACTGTAACGTTTGATCCTCCTTTCACTTCTCGGTGTTAAGTGTGAGAGGTATATTAGGCAGTTTTGCTGAGGTACCCTTTTGACCATTTGACCTAGTTGCATATCGAAAAGCCATAGAGACTGTTCCAAACTAGGACATGCTACTCACCCGAAATGCAAGATTGCGTGAAAATCGCTTTGTTTGAATAATAAACCCTAGTTCCTGACAAAACTAGGACAGGGTAACCTTACCCCCTCATAGGGGTGTTTTGGCTATCTTTCAACTGGTATGTGCTTTACAGTGAGACTGTACATGGGTGCTTCATATCAGTGGTATAGTTGATATCAGTTTGTGGGGGATAATTCAGTAGAGAGTACAGTTATTCAGTTGTGATCATATCCGTTCTAGTGAAATTGGGCTTAGGTGCTATTTGTTTTCTCTTTTTCAAGGTAGTCCTGGAACCATAGCTTCTGAAGGTTCTGATATCCCCGGGTACTCTAGACTTGTGTTGATAGACTTTGTCAGGTTAGAGATTTAGTTCAAGGGCAACCAGTGTTTTCTTTACCAGTGGCAAGGCAAAGAAGGGCAAGACAGGGCTCACTGGTTCCATTGTTTCGGCATTTACCAACTAGATCACCTCTGTTCAGAGCACAACCATCTACCCTTATCATGGCTTAGCCTCCGACAAATCTAGAGGATTTAATGATCCGTCTTCAGCAATCAATAGATTCGCTGCAGCAAGATATGGATAGGCAAGTTGAGATATTGCAGAAAATGATATTCAACTTTACGGACCTCCATGAAATTGGGGTTCAAATCGAGGATGCCATCAGACAAGGGATCATTGTGGAAGATAATGAGCCTTTGAAGAAAAATGTTGTTCGCAGTTCCAATGCTACTACCAGTGGTAGCACAACTGTGAAATGCTTAGAAGTAAACACTATCACTACTCCCATCAATAGCCAAAAACCAACCACTTCAACTCGGCCCCAAGCTCGAAATTTTCATCCTCTTTACATGAGTCTCTCTTAAGCCTTGAAAATGCTGCTAGAAAAAAGGTACCTAGAGCTCCCAGAACCCCGACCCCTCCCAAATCCTCTTCCACCAAGATATGACTCCGCTAAATACTGTGCCTATCATTAACAATACGGTCATAATATAAACCATTGCATCCGCCTCCGTCATAAGATTCAGGATCTTATTGACGAAAAGATCATAGCTCCACCAAAAGGACCTCAGGCTAACACTAGCCCGTCACCTCCGCATCTCAATCTAATCCATACACTGCCATCCACCTACAACCCCAGCATATACATCACCCTAACCCATTTACCCAAGCCTGAGGTGTTCATTCCAAAAAGCATGGACTTGTGTATGATGGATGCACTTGAACCCCCAATCATCTCAAACCCATGAACGGACTACTTCTGAGCTAAAGAGCATGATTGAAGATCTTCAGAGAACTGTGGCAGATCTAGCCTTTGGGATAGTGGCTCCGTCACTGACCACATCACATACCAGGAATTTCATGTCAAAAGGCTCCCCAATCTTGGGATGTGCTGCATTTGAAGAAGGCCAATCTCTTGGCAAAGCTGAAGCAAGGGGCAAGAACAAGGCCGGGGCAAATATTGATTCTAATGCACATCTTCGCTGTGCTATCGAGGCTTTGAAGGTCAAAGGGCTGAACAAGCAACAAGTGTTGGCGGTTGTTGCAAAAATTGTAGATGACAATTTTGCCACTCAGGTTAGGAGCATTTCGAATCAAAGGGCAAGCCAGGAAAAGGGATGTCATACTAGAAACACCCATTTTAGCTCCAATCCTACACTTGTAAGAGATCATCAAACCCAATTAACACCTGCTAACCCCTCTGTCAATCCTGTCAGGACTGGTAACTGCACCTGCAATCCCCTTTTCGTGACCTTATCTAAAGCTCTCCAAATCCTCGTAGGACAAGGCCATCTCAAACCCGTTGACCCTCAGCCTCTCCCTGATCCCTTTCCAGCCAGGTATAAAGCTGCCAAGTATTGCGCCTTCCATCAACAAACTGGCCATGACACTGCCAATTGTTTTCGTCTTCGCTATGAAATACAAGATCTGATTGATAATGAGGTTATTGCCGCACCAGGTCCTACAAAGTCTATTAGCACTGGATCGATGAACTTGGGGGATAATGTGACTATGTGATCGGGGAGGAACCACCTGCTGATGGCGCTCATTTTTACTCCAGATATGGCAGATGGCACACACTGTTTTGAGCAATTTGCAAATGTTGTTTATTTTACTTTTAGACTTGGGTATTGAGTCAGTCTTTTTGTTTTGAGTCAGTCTTGTTGTATTGAGTTAGTCTTGCTGTATCGGAGGTAAGTGATTTCGGACGTGTTAACTCGGGCATCACTTTCTTGTTTTGTGCTTGTCTTGTACACTCTTTCTTTTGCGTCTATTTCTGCCATTGAGCCAGTTGTGCTAGAAGATCTGAATGAAACGATAGTAATTTTCACCTACTTTTTCTGTGCCTTTAAGTCATTGCATTGACCTAAGTTTTTCAAAACTTTTCTAACACTATGATGAAAACAAAGAGGGAGGAATTCCTCGGGATTTGCAAAAATTTGATCAAATTGAGAGGAAGAGCATGCTAAGCCCTTAATAAATGAGATCATGTCTGTTAATGTGAGTACTGAGAAGGATCCTGACTTGATTTAGATTGGTTCTACATTGTCTTCAGAAGGGCACGAGTAACTAGTCCTTTTATTAAAAGATTTCAAAAAATGTTTTGCGTGGTCCTACGAAGACATGCCTGAAATTGATCTTGAGATTGTACAGCATAGGATCACTCTCAGCCTCAAGACTCGACAACTTTGATTCAAAATGTTCAATGGTCGACCACAATGTGAGGCTTGCATGGCCGGATTCGAAGTAGCCTTAAACTAGGGGTAAGAAGGTTGTATGTCATCAAAGGAAGCTTGCATAGTTAGATAAGAAGCAACCCTTGAACTAGGGGCAAAAAAGGTCAGATATGCTCGAAGATTCAAAACTGGGTCATTTCTCAAGCCAATGAAGATCAGCAAGAAAGCCAAATTCTAGAATCTGAGAGAAGAAAATTTTGCTGAAAGACAATTAAGTTTCTATCCACGACACTAGGGGCAAATTCAGACCCCAATTGGATGGGCTCTTACATCAGTAAGACTATTTAGTTAAGAATAGCAGCCATTCTTGTGGATGCAGTTGGCTTAGAGATCCTATGGCCAATAAATATGGACAAATTAAAATTCTCCATCCTTGAGAGGCTCGCTGGGCTAAAAACCCAGAAGGGCGACCCAGGCAAAAGTTAGAGCAAAAAAAAAGAAAAAGAACAAAAATGAAAAATGAAAACAAAGAAAAAAGAAAAGAAGAAGAAGAAGAAGAAGAAAGAAAAATGAAAAGAGAAAAGAAAAATAGCTTGCAAGGTTGAAAATGTGGAAGGGCAGCCTTGGCAAAAGTTAGAGCACAAAAGGAGAGTGTCAACACCCGAGTGCACCTTAACTCGGAACTACGCACGACCTGATTCCTATTTTTGGGATACGTAGGCAACTTCATCTTTAAGTTCGGCCCCAACCATTGTCAACCTGTTTGTCTCATCCATGTTGATTGGTTTTATCCTTGTTCGACTTGGCTATCCTATCCATGTCCAAATTGGCTCATCTTCCTACTCATCTTCATTCAAATTCGGTTGTCCTATTCCGTTAGAAGATTCAACTGTAAGACAAATCAAGTTCAGATATGAGGTTGTGCATCTCAAGAGTTAATTTCTCATTGGTCGGGTAGTAGCCATTTGCAAAAATAATTTTTGAGGATTTTTTAATGAGGTTGACTAATTTTCTCGAAAATTATTCCATTTTTCCAAAATTGGACCATTTATTGGACCCAAAAAAGGAAAATTTTTAGTGCTCATAGCCTGATTTACATGATTTCAAAGCAGAAAGTCGAACAAGCATGTTAATCTAACTCTCATGTTGGTTAAAATTGTTTTAGTAGAAAGCTAAAAACAAAAAATGGTCAAAGTAATGAACTAGGGGCACAGTTGAGTCAGGTTTTATGTCTTTTCCCTATTGTCAACGTAGTCGCTAGAAAGGGCATAGCTGAAGTTAGCCGCAGAGGGCCAAAAGCTCTCTCATCCTCCAAGCAGTGAGGTACCAAGCCAAGTGTGAAGCACGAATTACAAATGGAGTTGGATATTCGGTTCCCTCATTTGGACGATCACACCCAAATTGGCGTCTGAACCAGAATGGGGAAGTAAAAAATGCAATGTGTAAGACCAATCAATTGTATACCTGGCCGGTGGGCATGCTGCAACTCATCTCGGTCAAGTTAAGCCAAGGGCATCGTCAACTAATGTCAGTTGTAGATCTGCTGCACATCCAGTCGCACCACAACCCTTCTGTGGGAAAACTCATTAGTTGTGAGCGAAAGAAAGAGAATCTAGCAAAATACCAGGGGCAAGAGCCCACAACTTCCTGCTTATCCATCAACCACCCAGGGGAAGGATAAAAAATAAGAGAGATTAAAGAATAGAGAGATATGCGCTGAGAGAAAAAGTGAGGAAAGGGTTTTTCAAAGAAATAGAGAATGAGTACCAAAGTGATGTGAGAATCACAAATGAGAAAGGGTGGGAAACAATACCTGGAGAAACAGGCTCCCTATGAATTGAGAGGTCTCTCGCCAATGGAAAGTAAATGTCCGAGTGTTGTGTTTGTTGTTTTTGTTTGTCTCAATTCTTGTTTTGAGTCGTTTTGAGTGTAAATAGATGTGTTTAGGTTGCTTTACTTTGCTTTCCCTTTGTTGAGTCATTTTGACTGTGGTCAGTCGTAGGCTCAATACCCGATCAAGAACTCATTATAAATTTCAATTTCAAAAATAAATCATTTTTTGCTCAGAGTGCCGTGCCATTCTCAACATATGTGCAAAACAGGATTCTTTCTTTCATAAAGTGTAGGGTCCACCCCCGATAAAGTGTGAGCAATAGAACCAGGACCTATCTGAAGCTACATGGGCTCTAGACTGCAAAGTAGAAGAAAAGAGGGAAAATTTGCAGCATCTTAGCTTGTTTCAACTTCAGCAAATTCCGAGACTACATTCCAGATGCACCTTCTCAAGCCTCGCCATTTCTCTACAGTATGAGTGTACCTCAACCCCGAGTTCAAGCCTGCTTCAAGTCAGAGTGGCGATCAAAGTGGTTTACCCCTTGCTAATATGAACATGATGTATCCTTTTTGAGCATGTCGCAAAGTCTCCGAGGGGTAAATCGGAGGTTGTCGCTGAACAACACCTTTTGTTTGATCTATCGTTCTGTCAAATTACATACTTATTCTCTTTTGTTGCATAGAATGTGCATTTTCACATATACTTATGTTGCATGCGTGCCTTGCATCGTTTATGATTCATGCATAGAATATGCTTTCAATTTCACATAGAATATGCTTGCAATTTTGCATAGAATATGCTCTTGTTTCTTGTTTCTTGCATAGAGCATGCTTTCAATTAACCTCATACATCAGTTGTCTATCTTGCATGGAACATGCATTGTAAATGTATTGCTTTGTAAAACTGCTCACTCTGTGCATCTATCGCACAATAATCTCATTTCATGCATCTATCGCACAAATCTCACTCAGTGCATCCATCATACAATCATACATTTTGTATCGCACTATCTTGTGCACCTTGTTTGCACTATCTTGTGCATTTCACCTTGCATCACACTATTTTGTGCATTTCACTTTACATCGCACTATCACGTGCATTTCACCTTGCATAGCACTATCTTGTGCATTTCACCTTGTATAGCACTATCTTGTGCATTTTACTTTACATCGCACTATCTTGTGCATTTCACTTTACATCGCACTATCTTGTGCCTTTCACCTTGCATCGCACTATCTTGTGCACCTGCAAAGCACTATCTTGTGCATTTCACCTTACATCACACTATCTTGTGCACCATATTCGCACTATCTTGTGGGTTTTATCTGCATCGCACTATTTTGTACATTTCACATTCGCACTATCTTGTGCATTTCAACTACCTTCGCACTATCTTGTGCACTCCCGTGGTCTAGGAGACTGTAGACACCCCATTTTTGACCGACCTTAAGATTCAGATGTCATCATTTGTGCACGCGATGATCAGGCATGTTTGTGCTTGTTTGGAGTTTCCGGGGCTTCCGGTTGAGCCCTTATCTCGGGACCTCTTAACTCTCTTCTTCTTGGTTTGTTTTTGGACCATGCCTTGGTGCCTTTGCCTAGAGGGAGAGAGAGGCCTGTAGGCCACTTTTGTAGCTGTAGGCTATTTTTTCCTCTTGTAGGCCACTTGAAATGGCCCGTAGGCTAGTTTTCAGGGCTTCCGGCAGAGAGCCTTGTCTTGTGGCCTCTTGACTTTCTTCTTCTTGGTTTGCTTTTTGTGCCATACCTTGTTACCCCTTGCCTAGAGGGAGGGGAGAGGCTGTCGGCCACTTTTGGTGGTTGTAGGCCGCTTTTTCCCATGTAGGCCACTTGAGGTGGCCGATGGCTATTTTCTTGCTTTTGCAGATATTTTTATTGCCAACTATGCCAGCTGTTGGGCACAGAAGGCATCCTCTTGTAACAAGCTTCTAGCTTGTCAAACAAGCTTGAGGCTTGTAATTCTATATAAGGGGAGCTCTCTCTCCCTTTCCAGGGTTAAAATTTTTGAAGAGCAAAAAATCTCCCTCTCTCTCTATATTTGTGCCTTAAAGTGTTGTTTCTTCGTACTTTTGCACACAAACACCTACTCAAACACCTTCATCTTGTTGCTGAGGTACTTGGAAGCCTTATTTGAGTGGTTCTGGCTTGGTTTTGCCTCAGAAGTTGCTGTTTTTGAAGTTGTGCTTCAAGGGTGAGTAATAGCCTCTTTAAAGCTTTATTTTCATTGCTTATTTGGCCCTATTTGCATGATGTTTTAGGCCTAACTTGCAACTACAAAAACCTTTGTTTTAGAGTGTTTAAAATGGTTGTCTAAGGCCTTGTTTGAGTTAGGGGTGGTCTATCCCTTTTTGTGGCTTATTTTGCTTTGCTTTGAGCTATCCTTTGAGGCCTTTGAGATCACTTTTGTTTGCCCCTTTTACCACTGAATTCCAGAGGAGTTTCAGTGATTCAGTGGTGGAAAGTGGGTTTTGAGACCCAAAATGGATGGGGGTGGTCCCCCCCTTTCGTGCTTTGTTTGCATGTGTTGTTGGCTTAACACTTTGGCATGTTTTTCTACCTTCTTGAGGCTCTATCTTAGCATGTTTTAGGCCTTATTTTAACATGATATAACTCTGTTTTGGGTTGGTTTGGTTGCCTCTTGCATGCTTCATACACTTGTAGTGCAATCTTGCATGCTAGCCTAGCTCACTTGATGCTTTGTGCCTCTAATTTTAGCTTGTTTTAGCTCTGCTCTAGCAGGTTCTTAGCCTTGTTTTGACTTGCTTAAACTCTGTTTGGAATGATCTTGGCCCTTTGAGGCTTGCCTTGTATGGCCATAGTGTAGTGGCCTTTGCTAGTCTTGTGTTTTGAGACCTCTAGCATGTCATATTTGAGCTTTTTGCATGGCATGGCATCATTTGGCATGTTATTTCAGACCATATACTGCTGCCATATTCTTGCATTTATCGCCCTTTTATTGTGTTTGAGGGTTGAGCCTTATGCTTCACTTGTAAGCCAACTTGCATGTATGTTTGTCTAAGCTTTTGGGCTATCATTTTAGCATGTTTTGGCCATTGTTTTGGCACATTTAACCTCTGTCCGGGGGTGGTTTGGTCAGTTAGGCTTAGTATTGTATGCCTATAGTGTTATGCTCTTTGCTAGCTTCAATGCCTTTGACTTCAAGCATGTTTTGCATGCATTGTTTGCATGATTTAATGTTGTTTAGCATGTCATTTCAGTGCTGAAATATGTACCATTGCATGCCATCTTTCGTTTGTTGTATCACTTTGAAAGAGGTCTTAAGCCCTTTGTTGGTTTGAGCACGAAATTGAGACGTTCATGCCCAATGGCATGATGCTTCTTTCATGCTCAAGAAGCCTGTGGCTTGGTTCGTCTTTCAAATTAGAGGACTTCTTATTTTTGGATTTAACCAATTAAAGGGCTTTTCGGTAATCTAAAACGAGTAAATAAAATGAATCAAAGTAAAACATGTCAAGATAACATGTTTGTGATGCATTGAATGTGTTTGGATTGGATGTTAATCCAAACATGAGAAACGAGGGACGTTTCATACTTGAAGTGATGAAACGTGCCTCATTTCTTAGTTGCTGTCCCCCTTGATTGTGCATGATAGGGTGGAGGCCTCTTGAGTCTTGTGTGTTACTTGCGCATTCATTAACTTATACAAACTCGGCTTCTTGGCCATCGTGCATTGCAATGCTCGGTTAGTGGCCCGAGAGTTAAGTACCGCACTCCTTTGAGCTTGAGAAATGATAAGGAGGGTGGTTGTACACACATACCCTGCAAATGCCTTGCCTTGCCCCTTTGGTACTCTGTTTGCAGCAAAACTGGAGTATGCAGAAGCAGCTGGGCGACCGGCCAGAGGAAGTGGCCGACCGGCCACTTTAAGTGGCCTACAGCTCCTTAAGTGGCCGACAAGTGGCCTACAGCCTCCCTTGGTGGCCGACAGTCTACCAGCTTGAAGATGATTCAAAGTGATTCTGGTTCTGAAGCAGAAGCAGTCTGGGAATTGGTTCAGTGTTCAGGAATCAAAGCGAATGCAAACAGAGGCAGCCGGTGGCATGGCGACGGGATTTCGGGAAGAAGCAACCGAGCATGCACGCATTCTTCGCCCCGAGGCTCCTTTTAACTGCTTTGCTTAAATGGTTAACTTGTTGATTCTGTACTTACATAGTTAATGCGCTTAGCCATTCATTCGTGTTTGTAATTAGTTAACTGGTTTGTTAATTAGTTGTGATTTGTAATAGTTAGCTTAATTAGTGTAGCTAGTTAGCTTTCATTTCATTCGGACCCTCCGTCGAGAGGGCAAATGTTGTAATAAGTGTGCATGTATGTGTGAATGTCTTCCAACCCCACGTCTTTCTCCCTTTTATTTACCAGCTTTTGATGGTTAGTTTTAGGGCATGTTTCAATTAGCATACTTATGCTTGCATGAGTGCATTCATTCATTTGTCTTGCATGCACCGGGCTCGGCGCATCATTCAAACTGCATCGCATTTTAATACTTATTTGAATACGTGTCAAAGTATGTTATCAAGTGTTGCATTCGTATGCCATCTTAGAATAGCCGAGCCTATCTTATTGCATTTTGCATGTGTTGCATTAGGCATTTAACATAGCTAGGATCATGCATGATTTCTAACTAGCTTTTTGTTTTGGCTCGGAGTACACTGTAAGTGTTTATGCTTTAGCATCCTTGCATGTGTGTAAGTGTTGCCATAACAACATGCTTGCCATGAGGCTATTTGCTTAAGTGCTTTAACTACATGAATGCCTGTGGATGAAGGCTTCGTTGCTTGAATTGGAACAATTCATCGATTGTGAGTTTTAAGCCCACTTTGTGGAGTGGCAAAATCATGTTGTTTTAAGCCCACTTGAGGGTGGCAAATCCGCGCTTTAGCCTACTTGCGAGTAGCACTTTCAAACCATTTCTCAAAAACAAACATGAGATGTTTTGTTCCAAATTGAGTGATTTAGTCTATACTTATATGCTGTGGGCATCACATAGTAAGGTTAGCTAATAAACCGGAATAAGAACTCATGTGTTTTTCAAAAACAACATATCATGTTAGTAGAGGCCGATCCTTTGATCAGGCGAGCGGGGGTGCTCATTTCAGGACCTTCCCCTCTCGTACCCAAATTCCTGAGCCGAGGCAACTTTGGTGATGACGGACACGTGGCCTTAGGCACGAGTCAGGGTTTTCTAAATTTCCCAAAAACAAAATATTTAGGTGGCGACTCTGAAATCTAGCAAAGCAGTCCATGTTTGGCGCTTTTTGATTAAAATCGATTTTCCAAAACGGTTTGCTGGATTTGGACTCTTTGGTGATTTATCAGTCTTACATTGCACTTTGTGAGATTAGATTTAGAACCGTGACAGGAGTCCGAACTGTAGTAACTGGAACCCAATTTGCGCCCTCTCCGAAAGGGGGGCCGCGCGGAGAGAGTTCGGGCGGTCTACAGTTTCTGCCGACTTTACTGTGGATTTAGAGAACTTGACTCGAACGTCATGATATGTTGTTTTGTTTGCACTTATGTGTTTCTTTGCATTGCATTTGCAATGGTGCGCTTAAGTCACAGTGTTTGCCATCTACTATTCCTGAGCGGTTTGCTGGAGGCTTGCTTTGGGAAGCGCGCCATAAGGCTGACCAGTTATGGGCTCTGCCACGATGGAAACACAAACCTCGATTTTTACCAAGGCACCCTTTTTGACCATTCGACCTAGTTGCATATCGGAAGCCATAGTGACCATTCTAAACTAGGACAGGTTGCTTACCCGATTGTAGGTTGTTTGAAATCGTTGCGTGTGTAGTGAAACCCTAGCTCCTGACAAAATAGGACAGGGAAACCCTACCCTACCATAGGGGTGTTTTGCTCTTACTTGCTTGGTATATGCTGTCAGAGTGCGTCTCTACAGGTTGCATGTATCAGTTGCAAGTCTGAGTATCGGCCTGAGGGTATCAGTTTACCGGCAGAATTTTGGGCAGAATTCTGTAGGGAGCACAGTCATTCAGCTTTGCTCATATTGGTTCTGATGAAATCAGGCTGAGATGCTCTCTGTTTTCTTCTTTTGCAAGGTAGTCCTGGAACTATAGCTTCAGAAGGCTCCAATATCCCCCGGGTACATTGGACTTGTGTTGATAGACTTTGTTAGGTCAGAGATTCAGTTCAGGGGCAACCAGTGTTTCCTTCGCCAGTGGTAAGGCAAGAAAAGGCTAGTCAGGCACAGGCCACCAGTTCAACAGTCTCCAATTCAGCGGTCATTATCTACATCACCTGTGCGAAGTTGAGCTGAGATATCTGCTTCCACCTCAGAGAGGGAATACATACCTGTTCAGTTAGATCCGCAGTTTTTAGTTAATATAGAGGACATGATGCGTCAACTCTAAGAGACTATGTAGGCCATGCAGCGGGATGCTGCTTGTCAGGCAGAAGTTGTGGCTTAACAGGCAGAACTAATTGCCAGACTTCAGCAGCAGCAGCAACCCCAACAAGCCGGAGCGTCTGCTTCGCATCCACCCCCACCTCCACCTATGGTTCCAACACCCGGGGAGGCGGCTCACATCTAGAAAAATACGGACGTTCCGACAGGGCCAGTTCCATTGCCAATCCCACCTCAGATGTCTAAAGCACCGGTTAATCCTGTGGATACACCGTTCAAATTCGAGGTGGATCCAACCGCGCTGAAAGTCAGCAAGCTCGAGAAGTTGTTTAAGCGAGCCTAGGGAGTCAACTCGATCCTGGACATAGAAGATGGATACACCGATTCAGCGGTGACCTTGCCAGGCCGGTTCAAGATGCCACATATAGACAGTTTTGACGATTCTGGAGATCCTGTGGTACATCTGCGGTTGTTCTCGGATATCCTATGGTCAATGGGCCTCTCCAGATTGCAAAAGCTTTCACTCTTCGGTCAGACCCTGTTGGGTATCGCGGCCATCTGGTACGCCAA
The DNA here is from genome assembly GCA_030407325.1 of Camellia japonica. Classification (NCBI taxonomy): domain Eukaryota; kingdom Viridiplantae; phylum Streptophyta; class Magnoliopsida; order Ericales; family Theaceae; genus Camellia; species Camellia japonica. The sequence goes on along the minus strand of JAPPVO010000016.1, from coordinate 108,982,910 downwards.
ACTGGAGGACTCAGTGAAAAGAAGTTGGGAGGAGATGGTCGAGGCCTTCATCGCCCAGTATTCATACAACACTCAGATCGAGGTCACAACTCGTGATCTCGAGGCAACTAGACAAGAGCCGAAGGAGGGCTTCTCTGACTTTGTAACCTGTTGGAGAGCCAAGGCTTCTGTAATGACCACCAGGCCGGCTGAGAAAGACTAGATAAGGATGGTCGTGCGGAATCTGCAACCGAAGTTGATGTAGATGATGATTGTCTTACCCCTCCCCACCTTTGCTGACTTCCATGAGATTGGGGTACAGATAGAGGATGCTATGAAAGAAGGTCTGATTGACCACGAAAGGGAGTCACCCAAGAACGGTTATATACGCAGTTCGAATGCGACCACCAGTGGTGATGCAGCTGCAAGATCTTCTGAAGTTGGAATGGTCACCACCACTCCGAAAACAGCCACCCCCTTTGTTGGTACGTCCAATCCAAACCCCTAAACCCCCAAACTTCGAATTATCTACCTCGAGGGAAGAGGGTTTTCACCCCACTTTATATGCCTTTGTCTAAAGCTCTAGGGGTCCTACTCAGGAAAGGACATCTAAAACCGTTAGAACAACGGCCTCTATTTGATCCTCTCTCTCCAAAGCATGACCCGGCTACATACTGTGCCTTCCATCAGCAACACGGTCATGATACCGACTTTTGCATCAGACTACATCATGAGATTCAAGATCTCATTGACAACAAGGTAATAGCACCTCCAGAAAAACCAAATGTCAATCAAAATAGTCCACCTAGGAAGGTAAACTTCATCCAGACAACGCCCAACCCGTTTAACCCCAGTATATACATCACCCCAGCCCATTTACCCAAGCCTGAGGTGTTCATTCCAGTCAGCATGGACTTATGCATGATGGGTACACCTAAACCCCAATCATCTCAAACCCATGAACCCACTACTTCTGAGCTTGTGAGCATGATTGAAGATTTGCAAAGAACTGTGGCAGATTTAGCCTTTGGAATTTTGGCACCATCATCGACCACATCGCAGGCCAGAAGTTTCAACCCAAAAGGCTCCTTGATCTTGGGGCAAGCGGCAATTGAAAAGGGCCAACCTAAAGCCATCTCAGATCTGGGTGTTAGCGTGTCGACAACAACTGGGCTCCGCTCTGATATAGCGACCCGATACTTTGACAAGGTGGAGGCAAGTGGTAAGAACAAGGTAGGGGCGGGCATTGGTCCCCATGAACATCTTCTGTGGGCTGTTGAGGCTTTGAAGGCCGAAGGACTGAACAAACAGCAAGTGCTTGCAGTTGTTGCAAAAACTGTGGAGGACACTTTTGTCGCTCAAGTTAGGGGCACTTCGAATCAAGGGCCGAGTCGGGAAAATGGATGTCGTACCAGAAACGCCCTTTTCAGCTCCAATCCTACACTCGGAAGAGATCATCAAAAGTCAGCACCTGCCGACCCTTTTGCCGGTACATCCGACACAACCAGCTCACAACCTGCCAAATACCCACCTCGGGGCCAGAGGGTGTTCACCCCACTGTACATGTCTCTGTCAACGGCCCTGAGGGTCCTGATTAGAAAAGGGCATCTGAAGCCCCTGGAGCCGCGGCCATTATCGAATAAACTTCCTCCCTCCCATGATTTGGCCAAGTACTGTGCCTTATATCAACAAGCCAGCTATGACACTAACATGTGTTTTCATCTTCGCCACGAAATACAAGATCTGATTGACAACAAAGTCATCGTCACGCCAGGCTCTGCAAAGTCTATCAGCAGTGGATCAGTGAACATGGGGGATAATGTGATTATGTGATCGTGGGAAGAACCACCTGCGGATGGTGCTAGGTTTACTTCAAATGTGGTAGATGGCACGCACTGTTTTGAGCAATGTGCAAATGCTGTTATTTTTACATTCTAACTTGGGTGTTGGGTCAGTCTTGTTGTGTTGTATTGAGTTAGTCTTTTTGTACTGAGTCAGTTGAGTCAGTCTTGTTGTATCGAGTCTATCTTGTTGTGTCAGAGTCAGGTGCTTTCGAGCATGTTACCTCGGGCATCACTTACTTGTTTTGTGTTTGTCTTTTACACTCTTTTGAGTTTGTTTCTGCCTTGAAGCCAGTTGTGCCAGAAGATTTGAATGAAACGGTAGTGATTTTCACCTACTTTTCTGTGCCTTGAAATCATTGCATTGACCTAAGTTTTTCAAAACTTTTTTAACACTGTGATGAAAACAAAGATGGAGGAATTCCTCGGGATTTGTAAGAATTTGATCAACTGAGAGAAAGAGAGGCATGCTAAGCCCTTAATGAATGAGATCATGTTTGTTAATATGAGTACTGAGAAGGATCCTGGCTTGATCCAGATCGGTTCTACATTGTCTTCGGTGCGAGCGACTAGTCGCTTTCTTAAAAGATTTCAAAAAAATGTTTTGCGTGGTTCTGCGAAGACCTGTGTGGAATCGCTCTTGAGATTGTGCAACATAGGATCGCTCTCGGCCTTGAGACTCGACCCCCTTTTGCTTTCAAACATTGAACTTGGATTCAAAATGTTCAACGATCAACCACAATGTCAGACTTGTATGGCTAGATTTAAAGTAGCCCATGAACTAGGGGCAATGAGGTCGTATGACATCCAAGGAGGCCTGCCAGGCCAGATTTGAAGCAGCTCTCAAACTAGGGGCAAAAATGTCAGATATGTTCAAAGATTCAAAGGATGGGTCATTCCGCAAACCAATGAAGACTGGAAAGAAAGCCAAATTCGAGAAACGAAGAGAGGAAAGTATTGTTGAAGGACAATCGAGTTCCTATCCACAACACTAGGGGCAAATTCAGCTCCCATTGGATAGACTTCTACATCATCAACGAACAACAGCCATTCTCCTGGATTCAGATGGCTTTGAGATCTCAAAACTGATCAACATGGACAAGTTACACTTTCTTTTACCCTTGAGAGGCTCGCTGGACCGAAAACCTGGAAGGGCGACCCAGGCAAAAGTTAGAGCAAGAAAAAAGAAAAAGAAAAGACGAAGAAAAGAAAAGAACAAAAATGAAGAAAATGACAAAATGCAAAGAAAAGAAAAAGAAAAGATGAAAAGAAGAAGAAAAGCAAAGAACAAAGAACAAAAGAAATGAAAAGAAAAGAAAAACAGAGCTCGCAAGGTTGAAAACCCGGAAGGGCGGCCTTGGCAAAAGTTAGAGCATAAAAGGAGAGTGTCAACACCCGAGTGTACCTTAACCTGGAACTACGTCAGGCTTGATTCCCATCTTTGGGATACGTAGGCAACTTCATTCTGAAGTCTAGCCGTAAAACACTTCAAATTCAATTGTCCTGTCCATGAGATTGAATGGGTCATCTTTGTCGCTTATTTATCCAAGAGTTCGGTTGTGATCTTCATTATAAGAGTGGGTTATAGTGTGCTACGGTGCTATGTAAACAAGGGGCAATTTTCCATTGCAGCGCAGTGCTGTTCAGGCAAGGGGCAATTTTCCATTATTTTTGGATTTGAGGTTGTGCATCTCTAGAGTTAATTCCATGTTGGTCAAGCAGTGGCTATTTGCAAAAATAGTTTTTGAGTTTTTTTAATGAGGTTGACTAATTTTCTCAAAAATTATTCCATTTTTTCCAAAACTGGACCATTTCTTGGACCAAAAAAAGGAAAAATTTCAGTGCTCATAACCTGACTTGCATGATTTCAAATGAGAAAATTGAACAAGTCTATTAATCTAACTCTCATGTTGATCAAAATTGTTTTAACAGAAAGCCAAAAACAAAAAATGGTTAAAATGATGAACTAGGGGCACAATTGAGTCGGGTTTTCTGTCTTTTCCCCGATTGTCAGCCTACTTGCCAGAAAGGGCACCCTATTCGCCAGGAAAGGCACAACTGAAGCTAACAAGCAAAGGGTCGAAAGCTCTCTCATCCTCCAAGCAATGAGGTATCAAGCCAAGTGCGAAGCACAAACTGGAATAGAGCAGGATATTCCGCTCCCTCATCTTGACGGGTTTGATCACACCCAAATTGGCGTCTAACCCGGAATAGGGACGTAGAAGATGATATCTGTGAGACCAATCAATTGTATATCTGGCTCGTGGCACATGTTGTAGCTTATCTCAATCAAGTTAAGCCAAGGGCATCGTCAACCGATGACAGTTGCAGATCTGCTGCGCATCCAGTTACGTCACAACCCCTCTGTAAGAAAGTTCATTGTTGTGAGCGGAAGAAGGAGCATCTAGTAGAATACTAGGGGCAAAAGCCCACAACTTCCTGTTTATCCATCAACCACCTAGGGGAGGGATAAAAAAGAAGAGAGATTAAAGAATAGAGAGATGTGCGTTGAGAAAGGCTTTTTCAGAAAACAAGAGATTGAGTGCTAGAGTGATGTGAGAATCACAAATAAGAAAGGGTGGGAAACATTACTTGGAGAAGCTGTGGGCTCCTCGTGAACCGAGAGGTCTCTCGCCTTTGGAACACATTTGAGTATTGTGTTTTGTTGTGTTTTTGTTTGTCTCGATTCTTATTTTGAGTCGTTAGTGTCAATAGATGTGTTTAGGTTGTTTTACCTTCGTTTCCCTTTGTTGAGTCGTTTTGGCTGTGGTCAGTCGTAGGCTCAATACCCGGTTAAGAACTTGTTTCTCAAACACAATTTTAAATTGAATCGTTTTGTGCTCAGAGTGCTGTGCCATTCTCCACATTTGTTCAAAACAGGATTTGTTCTTTCATAAAACTGCAGGGTTCAACCCAGGTCATGTGAAAACAGTAAAACCAGGACCTATCTGAAGCTATATAGGTTCCAGACTGCAAAGCAAAAGAAAAGAGGAAAATTGAAGCATCTGAGTGTGTTTCAACTTCAGAAAGTTCTGAGATTGTATTCTGAATGTACCTTTTCAGGCCTTGTCAATGCTTCGAAGTATGAGTGTGCCTCTACCTCAAGCTCAAGATCAAGTTTGCTTCAAGCCAGAATGGCAATCAGAAGTGCTCTTCCTGAGTACCATTTCCTGCCAAAGGCATCTTGGCTGTGTTTGCAATGAGTTCCTAGGAGACCAACTGCGACGGTGGAAACTAGAGTTCGAATTACTATTGCCTAGAACACAAAGGTTCGGGATTTCCGAGATTAAAGTCTAGTTTAAGTACCTAGGGGTGTATCATCGGCTTGAAATCTGTATGGAAGCCCCATAGGTTGAGATAGCGTGTATGCACCTCAATTCTGGATATTGAACCAACCTAGTCTGTCACTCCGTTGGAGAATAGGGAAAGTTGTGAATATGGTCAGGAAGAAAAGTGGCATCCAAAGTGTTCTACGTGAAGAATCCTTGTCAGCATTTCAGAACCTTTATACTGTGAGTTGAAGGAAAGAGTTCGAAGAACGCAAGGTAAGAGTTCGAAGAACACAAGGGGAGATCCCCGCCAGAGTAGAGCGGTTCATCGCCACTTGTAGACATCCCCGAACGTCCCGGGGGAAATCCCTGTTCTGTTCATTTGGGCTCACTACAGTTCGGACTCAAATTGTCATGGTTCTTAATCTGATCTTGCAAAGTGCAATGCAAGACTGATAAATCACCAAAGAGTCCAAATCCGGCAAATCATTTTGAAAACAGATTTTTAGAAAGAAGTGCCAAACATGGACTGCTTTGCCAGATACAGAGTCGCCACCTAAATATTTTATTTTTGGGGGGAATTTAGGAAACCCTAACTCATGCCTAAGGCCACGTGTCCGTCATCACCAAAGTTGCCTCGTCTCGGGAACTTGGGTACGATTGGGGAAGGTCACTTCGTGAACACCCCCGCTCGCCCGATCAAAGATCAGCCTCTACTAACATGATATCGAGTTTTGAAAACATTATGTGTTCTTGTTCCGGTTAATTAGCTAGAATTTACTATGTGATGCGCACAACAAAATAAGTATAGACTAGATCGCCTAATTTGGAACAAAGCATTGCATATCCGTTTGTTCGGAAAATAATTTGAGTTTTGCTACTCGCAAGTAGGCTAAAATACGGATTTCAATGAATTGTCCCAATTCAAGCAATCCAACCTTCACCCACAGGCATTCAGGCAGTTATATCACATAAGCAAATAGCCTTATGGTAAGCATGCTGTCATGGTAACACTCACACACATGCAAGGATGCTAAAGCGTAAATGCTTACCTAGTACTCCAAGCCAAAACAGAAACTAGTTAGTAATCAAATGCATGATCCTAGTTCATGTTAAGATGGCTAATGCAACACATGCAAAATGCAACTAGAAATAGGCTCGGCTATTCTAAGATGGCATGTGAGATGCTATAACTAACACGTATTCAACTTGGAATTGAAATACAATGCAGTTAGTGTGATGCGCCGAGCCCGGTGCATGCAAGACATATGAATGATGCAAACATGCATAGCATAAGGATGCTAATTGAAATATGCCCTAAATCTAACCATCGTAAGCGGTTAAATAAAAGGGGGAAAGACGTGGGGTTGGAAGACATGCATCACACACACGCACGCTTATTACATAGTTTGCCCTCTCTCGGAGGGACCGAAAGAATAGTACAAATTAACTAATTATCAAGCTAATTAAATATTACAAACCCTTAATTAATTAATAAATTAACTAAGCTATGGAAAACAGTAAAAGGCCTCGGGAAGAGGGATGCACGCATGCTCGGATTGGCTTCGCCCGGAAATCCATTGCCATGACACATGTTGCCTCTGTTTACACTGCTCTGCACCTCTGAGGACTGCACAAGTCTCAAAGTTGCTTCTGAAATACTCCCTGAGGGGTTGTGGGAGACTACCGGCCAAGAGGAAATACCACCGGCCATCCATCGACCAAAAATTGTGCCATCGGCTACGGATGTTTGGTCGATCGGCACTATAGATGGCCGACCGGCCATAACTTCCTGTAGAAACCTGTTTTGACAGCAGTAGAGGACAGACCAGTTATGGCAATGCATTTCAAGGCAAATGTTTGCACAACCAACCTCCCTATCATGTTATGAACTCAAGGGAGTATGGTTCTTGACCCTCGGACCACCAATCACGCATTTCAATGCATGATGGCCCAAGAAGCCAAAGTGTGCAATTTCAATATGGAATGAAATGCACAAAACAAATAATGGGCCCCAACCTCTATCATAATCAATTCAAGAGGCAAGAGATGCATGCTATGATATGCAACCTAAACATGCAAGCTAAGCATGCAACATGAGCATGTGAACATGCAATATGCAATAGGCATACAACCTAAACATGTGGATGTGTCTAGCATGCAACAACATGCAACATGAAACAAGCATGCAACAACATGGTAAAATGGACTTACACTAACATGGGTAGCTCTCAAGCATGCCAAAATCAGTGGCCAACCATGATGAAAACTAGGCACCAAAATGCACACAAGCATGCACAATGCAAGGGCTCAAGCCTAAGGCACAAAACCCAACTCTCCAAGAGCATGGCAAAGATGAAACAATGAACACAATGGCATATATTCCAGCTCTGAAATAGCATACAAAATGACTCCGAAATGATGCAACAACTCACACAAAGCATGTTGGATGGCTTAAGCATTGAAACTAGTGAAGTGTGTTACACTATAGGTATGCAAAGCAAGCATCATTCGACCATGGGGCCTCAAAACCAGAGCTAAGGCAGTCCAAATCATTAACAAAATCAATTTAAAACATGGCCAAAACATGCTAGCATTAAGGGCCAAAACAACATGCAATGTGAGCTAGTAAGCATGGTTTACACTACAAGCATGTGAAGCAAATGAGGGACCACCAAACCAGCCAAAAACAGTTTCAAGGCATGCCAAAATAAGCCCAAAAGGCCACTGAAACATAGTCAAAACATGCTAGAATGGGGTGCTCCTTTGATAGGCCATGAAAGGGGTTACTCTACACATGCAAGAAGCAATCAAAAGTGGACCAAACCAGCTATGGAAAGAGTCTAGGAAAGTCCCAAAAGTCACCAAAAAGGACTTGAACCAAACCTCCAAATGATCTAAACATAGGCTCCTTTGTAAGGCCAAAAATCCCAACAAACAAGACAACAAGGGAGAGGGTCACCCCTCTCTAATTTAGGCCCTCAAAACAGCAAGCCTACCACTGAAAATCCACTGGATTTCAGTGGCTAGGAGGCCAAGCAAAGATCAATACAAAGGCTTCAAGGTATGGCACAAAACAAGGCCAAAACAAGCATGCAAGAGGGTAGATGACCTCTAACAGTAAAATGACCTTAAACAAACATGATAAGGACCTCAAAACAAGACTTTTTTTTTCAGTTTATGACAAAGCTCAAAAATGCTTGCAAGTATGACTAAGCTATGAAGCAAGATAAACCTTAAAAAGAGGGAAAGAAGTGTTACCCTTGTAGACCAACAAAGACCAGCAGCCTCTGGACCCAGAAACTCAACCTTTTAGCCCCTGAAAACAAGCTCCAAGAACCTTAGAGTGATGCTGGAGGGGTTAGGCTAAGAGTTGTAGTTCAATGGGGCCAAGAACCTCACACTTTTGAGCTAAAATGGAGGAGATATAGAGAGACAAAGAGGGATATATGTGTATATGCCCTAACCAAGTTCTGAACCTGGTATAAGGAGAGGGGAGCCTTCCTTTATAGAGCCAAGGGACTAAAGCTTCTCTTAGAAGCTTCAAACCAAGAGCAAAGATCCTCCGTACACGTCTATGGAGGATCCAGTCTGTGCCCTCCAGCTGGCACAGCTGGCATCCATTCAATCTGTAGAACACGCTGGAAGGCCGCCGGCCAGCAAAATTGGTCAGTCGGCTACTATAAATGGTCGGCCTGCTACTTATTTGGTCGGCCGGCACATTGTTCTGGTCGGTCGGCAGGAAAAATCTGCTCTGCAGGTCCAACTTCAAATGGGCATAACTCCTTCATATGAACTCCTTTCAGGTCATTCTTGTGTCCAAATTGAAGCCCCAGAAGTAAGCTTTCCAATGGCACCATCTTTGCATCAAAATTCCAACTGTGCAAAAAGTTATGCTTGTTTTGGTAAAGGTTGCTCAGTTTCGGTCCAACCGGGATGATGCCCAACTTCAACCAATCATATCTCCCCCATCCGGACTCGGCCTGAGGAGATTCTTGAGTGAAAAATGAAGCCCCAGAATTCTTCTTTCCAACGATGGTGGCCTCATAGCTTAACTCCAAGTACACAGACAGATAAACCTGATTTGGCAAGGACCGCTCGACTCTCTCTTAGCGATTCATACCCAACTTCTTCCTCAGCCAGGTTTCTTCTCTCTTCTCCTCTTTTTTTCAACTCTGAACCCCTAAACAAGGTGTTTTGAAAGATTTTTCAAAGATTTCATCTCTCTTTCATTCATTTCCACTTTGTCTTTGCTCGGTTTATCGAAAAGCGCATCATTTGACAAAATGTGAGCCTCGGAATATTGTAGAAACTTTATTTCAAAAATGTTTTGAAAAAGAGGGTTTTAAGGTCTAAAAACCATCCAAAATAACTTTGGTCCAAAATGGGGTGTGAAGTTGAGATTTGTCCCTCTCCTTGCCGAAGAAACTGAACCTTTGCCTTGCACACCTTTCTCCACCAAGTAAACCATCAGTGGTGGCCAAGTCTTAAGGGCGGTCAAAAATGAGGTGTCTACACCACTCACCCCATGAGGTGCTTTCTAAAGCGCCGCTTTGTTTGTTTATTGCATTCCCCAGACATCATGCTCTACATTGCTTGTAACATGTATCATATCATCACACATATTGCATAAATGCATCTTGTACTATACTTATTCTTGTTGTCACATAGAATATACACGTTACATTGGATGTCCGTCGTTGATCCTTTTGCATAGAGTATGCTTCTGTTTCATCTCTTGCATGTTGTGCATGGAGCATGCCTTAAACATCGTATTATGATCATTCATCTCGCATGAGACATGCATTGTATTTGCATTGTACCTATCAAGTTTCTTTCTCATGCATGCACGATATTGTATGTACGGTTCATTTGAGGCTGGCACAACTAGGCGATATTGGATGTGCGGTCCGTTCAGGGAAGTTCCGTTTAAGATTGTTCACTTAGTGTGTCTATCACACGTTTGCTTTGTGTATCTATCACACATGCTCACTTAGTGTATCTATCACACTCTCTTCACTTAGTATATCTATCACACTTTGTTCACTTAGGGTGTGTTTGATTGGACGGACTGGATAAGGGGGGATTAGAATCTATCGGACTTGAGTCCTAGGACTGTGAATCCCCCGGACTATTTGGTTAGATTGGATACGTATCCTGTGTTTGTTTTTTCATGGGATTAGATGTCTGGAAATGACTATTTTTAGTGAATCCAACGTTTGGTTGGACAGACTGGATAGGATAAATGAACAAAAGACTATTTTATCCTTTTTCAATTATTTACTAAGTAATAGCAATATTAATCATATCTTTAATATTTTAATTATTTTTAGCTAGATTAAATAAAAATTTATTTTATTTTACTTTTTACACAATTAAATAAATTTTTTTTTTAAATTAAATAAATAAATAAATAAAATATCAATAAATAATTTATATTATTTTTTTAATTAAAATTTTAAATAAATTTGTTTTAAATCATTACTGTATAACAAATACCACTAAATTATGTAATAAAATACAGAGGACATTATTTTTTTTATATTATTTAATAAATCATTACTGTATAACCTGTATAACCACTAAATTTGATTTAATAAAATATTGTATGACCTGTATAAAAAATTTATATTATTTTTTAATTAAAATTTTAAATAAATTTTAAATAAAACATCTATTAACATTTAAATAATGAAATTAAATAAAATATAAAGAAAATTTTAAATAAAACATCAATAAAATATCTATAAAAATTATTTAAAAAAAAAAATAAAAAATCAATAAAAGTTAAATAAAATTATTTTATTTTTAAATTGAGACATTTAAATTTTATTAAACTTTACTAAATATAATACATAATTAAATAGTAGAGGATCAAAATGGTCATTTCACCACCTAATCCCAACAGTAAATAATCCCCCCAAAATTGTCCCACACCCCCCTAGGATAGTATAATCCCCCATATAGGGGATAAGGAGTTCGGCCGGACTCCATGTCCGGCGGACTAAAAAAAAAACAAACATCGGATTGGATTTACTATGCGGATTACAATCCGCACAGTAAATAATCCCCCCCTTATCCCCCCAATCAAACACACCCTTAGTGTATCTATCGCACTTTGTTCATTTAGTGTATCTATCACACTCTCTTCACTTAGTGTATCTATCACACTTTGTTTACTTAGTGTGTCTATCACACGTTCGCTTTGTGTATCTATCACACATGCTCACTTAGTGTATCTATCACACTTTGTTCACTTAGTGTATCTATCGCACTTTGTTCATTTAGTGTATCTATCACACTCTCTTCACTTAGTGTATCTATCACACTTTGTTCACTTAGTGTGTCTATCATACGTTCGCTTTGTATGTCTATCACACATGCTCACTTAGTGTATCTATCACACTCTCTTCACTTAGTGTATCTATCACACTTTGTTTACTTAGTGTATCTATCACACTTTGTTCACTTAGTGTATATATCGCACATTGTTCATTTAGTGTATCTATCACACTCTCTTCACTTAGTGTATCTATCACACTTTGTTCACTTAGTGAATCTATCACACGTTCGCTTTGTGTATCTATCACACATGCTCACTTTGTGTATCTATCACACGTTCACTTTGTGTATCTATCTCACATGTTCACTCTGTGTATCTATCGCATTTAATCTCGTATGCCTTAGGCATTGTTGTTCTTTCTCCTTGCGCGCGCGGCGTGTTAGGCCCTCTTTGGTTTAAGAGCATTCGGAACGTGTTCCAATGCTTATACCACTCCGAAACACTGGGACGTGTCCCTATGTTTCTCCCTCTTTGGTTAAGAGCATTCGGAACGTGTTCAAATGCTTATACCACTCCGAAACACTGGAACGTGTCCCTATGTTTCTCCCTCTTTGGTTAAGAGCATTGGGAACGTGTTCCAATGCTTATGCCACTTCGAAACACCGGGACGTGTCCCTACGTTTCTCCCTCTTTGGTTAAGAGCATTCGGAACATGTTCAAATGCTTATGCCACTCTGAAACACTGGGACGTGTCCCTATGTTTCTCCTTCTTTGGTTAAGAGCATTTGGAACGTGTTCCAATGCTTATACCACTCCGAAACAGCGGGACGTGTCCCTATGTTTCTCCTTCTTTGGTTAAGAGCATTTGGAATGTGTTCCAATGCTTATGCCACTCCTTTGGTTGGAAACGCTGGGATGTGTCCCTATGTTCCCCCCTCCTTGGTTAAGAGCATTTGGAACGTGTTCCAATGCTTATACCACTCTTTTTTCTTTCGCGTGCAGCGTGTCGGAATCCTGTTTGAGACCTCGGGTGTGCCCAGCGGTCGCTCTTAACCTTTCCTGCGTAAAGTGTAGTGAAGATTGCATAATTTTTCTTACATCCTTTCTACGTGAAATGTGATTTGACTTGTGAGTCTCGCACGCTGCGTGTTTGTGTGTTTGTGTTTCTCATGTGTGAGATTACCATACCTTATCGGTTTGCTTCAAATGTTGTATTTACTTTGCATAACATTTCCATAAATGCTTCATTACGGCTCCCTTTGTATAATCATAAGTTATGTTTTGCATTGTGCATGCCATTTGCATTTTGCCCTTGCCTGAGGGCGCCCCCATTTTTGTTATCTTGTCTGTTTGTCTAAGTCTTCGGCCATGTCAAAAATGGGTCGTCTTTGGGCTTTGACATTCACTCCCGTCATTTCATGACTTCCGAGTTCTGTCAAAGAGGGGCAACTGTAGACACCCATTTTTGACCGACCTTAAGACTCAGATATCATCGTTTGTGCACGCGATGATCACGCATGTTTGTGCTTGTTTCGAGTTTCCGGGGCTTTCGGCTGAGCGCCTTGTCTCGGGACCTCTTAACTCTCTTCTTCTTGGTTGTTTTTGGACCATGCCTTGGTGCCTTTGCCTAGAGGGAGAGAGAGGCCTGTAGGCCACTTTTTGTAGCTGTAGGCTACTTTTTCCTCTTGTAGGCCACTTGTAATGGTCCATAGGCTAGTTTTCGGGGCTTCCGACTGAGTGCCTTGTCTTGTGGCCTCTTGACTCTCTTCTTCTTGGTTTGTTTCTTGTGCCATACCTTGTTACCCCTCGCCTAGAGAGAGGGGAGAGGCTGTCGGCCACTTTTGGTGGTTGTAGGCCACTTTTTCCCCCTGTAGGCCACTTGAGGTGGCTGACGGCCATTTTCTTGCTTTTGCAGATATTTTTATTGCTAGTTGTGCCAGCTGTTGGGCACAAAAGGCATCCTCCATACACGTGTATGGAGGGATTGTAACAAGCTTCTAGCTTGTCAAACAAGCTTGAGGCTTGTAATTCTATATAAGGGGAGCTCTCTCTCCCTTTCCAGGGTTCAGATTTTTGAAGAGCGAAAAAATCTCCCTCTCTCTCTATATTTGTGCCTTAAAGTGTTGTTTCTTCATACTTTTGCACACAAACACCTACTCAAACACCTTCATCTTGTTGCTGAGGTACTTGGAAGCCTTATTTGAGTGGTTTTGGCTTGGTTTTGCCTCAGAAGTTGCTGTTTTTGAAGTTGTGCTTCAAGGGTGAGTAATAGCCTCTTTAAAGCTTTATTTTCATTGCTTATTTGGCCCTATTTGCATGATGTTTTAGGCCTAACTTGCAACTACAAAAACCTTTGTTTTAGAGTGTTTAAAATGGTTGTCTAAGGCCTTGTTTGAGTTAGGGGTGGTTTACCCCCTTTTGTGGCTTATTTTGCTTTGCTTTGAGCTATCGTTTGAGGCCTTTGAGATCACTTTTGTTTGCCCCTTTTACCACTGAATTCCAGAGGAGTTTCAGTGATTCAGTGGTGGAAAGTGGGTTTTGAGACCCAAAATGGATGGGGGTGGTCCCCTCCTTTTGTGCTTTGTTTACATGTGTTGTTGGCCTAATACTTTGGCATGTTTTTCTACCTTCTTGAGGCTCTATCTTAGCATGTTTTAGGCCTTATTTTAACATGATATAACTCTGTTTTGGGTTGGTTTGGTTGCCTCTTGCATGCTTCATACACTTGTAGTGCAATCTTGCATGCTAGCCTAGCTCACTTGATGCTTTGTACCTCTAATTTTAGCTTGTTTTAGCTCTGCTCCTGCAGGTTCTTAGCCTTGTTTTGACTTGCTTAAACTCTATTTGGAATGATCTTGGCTCTTTGAGGCTTGCCTTGTATGGCCATAGTGTAATGGCCTTTGCTAGTCTTGTGTTTTGAGACCTCTAGCATGTCATATTTGAGCTTTTTGCATGGCATGGTATCATTTGGCATGTTATTTCAGACCATATACCGCTGCCATATTCTTGTATTTATCGCCCTTTTGTTGTGTTTGAGGGTTGAGCCTTATGCTTCACTTGTAAGCCAACTTGCATGTATGTTTGTCTAAGCTTTTGGGCTATCATTTTAGCATGTTTTGGCCACTATTTTGGCACATTTAACCTCTGTCCGGGGGTGGTTTGGTCAGTTAGGCTTAGTATTGTATGCCTATAGTGTTATGCTCTTTGCTAGCTTCAATGCCTTTGACTTCAAGCATGTCTTGCATGCATTGTTTGCATGATTTAATGTTGTTTAGCATGTCATTTCAGTGCTGAAATGTGTACCATCGCATGCCATCTTTCGTTTGCGGTATCACTTTGATAGAGGTCTTAAGCCCTTTGTTGGTTTGAGCACGAAATTGAGGCGTTCATGCCCAATGGCATGATGCTTCTTTCATGCTCAAGAAGTTTGTGGCTTGGTTCGTCTTTCAAATTAGAGGACTTCTCATGTTTCGATTTAACCAGTTAAAGGGCTTTTCGGTAATCTAAAACAAGTAAATAAAATGAATCAAAGTAAAACATGTCAAGATAACATGTTTGTGATGCATTGCATGTGCTTGGATCGGACGTTAATCCAAACACGAGAAACGAGGGACGTTTCATACTTGAAGTGATGAAACGTGCCTCATTTCTTAGTCGTCGTCCCCCTTGATTGTGCATGGTAGGGTGGAGGCCTCTTGAGTCTTGTGTGTTACTTGTGCATTCATTAACTTGTACAAACTCGGCTTCTCGGCCATCGTGCATTGCGATGCTCGGTTGGTGGCCCGAGAGTCAAGTACCGCACTCCTTTGAGCTTGAGAAATGATAAGGAGGGTGGTTGTACACACATACCCTGCAAATGCCTTGCCTTGCCCCTTTGGTACTCTGTTTGCAGCAAAACTAGAGTATGCAGAAGCAGCTGGCCAACCGGTCAGAGGAAGTGGCCGACAAGTGGCCTACAGCCCCCCTTGGTGGCCGACAGTCCACTAGCTTGAAGATGATTCAAAGTGATTCTGGTTCTGGAGCAGAAGCAGTCTGGGAATTGAGTCAGTGTTCAAGAATCAAAGCGAATGCAAACAGAGGCAACCGGTGGCAAGGCGATGGGATTTCAGGAAGAAGCAACTAAGCATGCACGCATTCCTCGCCCCGAGGCTCCTTTTAACTACTTTGCTTAGATGGTTAACTCATTGATTCTGTACTTAAATAGTTAATGCGCTTAGCGATTCATTCGTGTTTGTAATTAGTTAACTGGTTAGTTAATTAGTTGTGATTTGTAATAGTTAGCTTAATTAGCATAGCTAGTTAGCTTTCATTTCATTCGGACCCTTCGTCGAGAGGGCAAATGTTGTAATAAGTGTGCGTGTGTGTGAATATCTTCCAACCCCACGTCTTTCTCCCTTTTATTTACCAGCTTTTGATGGTTAGTTTTAGGGCATGTTTCAATTAGCATACTTATGCTTGCATGAGTGCATTCATTCATTTGTCTTGCATGCATCGGGCTCGGCGTATTATTCAAACTGCATCACATTTCAATACTTATTTGAATACGTGTCAAAGCATGTTATCAAGTGTTGCATTCGTATGCCATCTTAGAATAGCCGAGCCTATCTCATGTGTTGCATTAGGCATTTAACATAGCTAGGATCATGCATGATTTCTAACTAGCTTTTTGTTTTGGCTCGGAGTACACTGTAAGTGTTTATGCTTTAGCATCCTTGCATGTGTGTAAGTATTGCCATAACAGCATGCTTGCCATGAGGCTATTTGCTTAAGTGCTTTAACTTCATGAATGCCTGTGGATGAAGGCTTCGTTGCTTGAATTGGAACAATTCATCGATTGTGAGTTTTAAGCCCACTTTGCGGAGTGGCAAAATCATGTTGTTTTAAGCCCACTTGAGGGTGGCAAATCCGCGCTTTAGCCTACTTGCGAGTAGCACTTTTAAACCATTTCCCAAAAACAAACATGAGATGTTTTGTTCCAAATTGAGTGATTTAGTCTATACTTGTATGCTGTGCGCATCACATAGTAAGGTTAGCTAATAAACCGGAATAAAAACACATGTGTTTTCAAAAACAACATATCATGTTAGTAGAGGCCGATCCTTTGATCGGGCGAGCGGGGGTGCTCATTTCAGGACCTTTCCCTCTTGTACCCAAGTTCCTGAGCCGAGGCAACTTTGGTGATGACGGACACGTGGCCTTGGGCACGAGTCAGGGTTTCCTAATTTTTTCAAAAACAAAATATTTAGGTGGCGACTCTGAAATCTGGCAAAGCAGTCCATGTTTGGCGTTTTTTGATTAAAATCGATTTTCCAAAACGATTTGCCGGATTTGGACTCTTTGGTGATTTATCAGTCTTACATTTCACTTTGTGAGATTAGATTTAGAACCGTGACAGGAGTTCGAACTGTAGTAGCTGGAACCCAATTCGCGCCCTCTCCGAAAGGGGGGTCGCGCGGAGAGAGTTCGGGCGGTCTACAGAGACCTTAAATCCTCTAAAGGTGTAATTCCTTTGGTGTTTGTCGTGCCCGAACGACTTCCGACGGTCTGGTATAGCCACCTAACTGTGTTTGTGATGAGTTCCTAGGAGATCAATTGAGATGGTGGAAACTAGAGTTCGAGTGGCCAAGGCCTAGAACATAAAGGTTTGGGATTTCCGAGACTAAAGTTTGGTTTAAATACCCAGGTGTAGACAACCCATTTTTGACGGCCCTTACGACTTGGATGTCTTTGCGTGCACACCCAATGATGAGTGCATGTGCTTGCCAAGTGCTCGAAGTCCTCAGTGGAATGCCATAACTTTGAGCCTTTTAAACCTTGCACACCTATTGCTTCATTTTTGGACCAAACCCAGAGATCTTTAAGCTTGTAACCCCTGGTGGCCTGCCGACCACTAATTTGGGCTGCCAGCCATCACTTCTTGGTTGCCGGCCACTAATGTGGCCTGCCGACCACCAGTGATGGACGGTCGGCCACCAGTGATGGCCGGCTGGTGTAGACACCCCATTTTTGACCGTCCTCAAGACTTGGACGTCACCGCTTGGACACCCGGTGATTATCCACGATTGTGTTCGTCTCGAGTTCCCGGAGGCCTCGGCAGCGCGCCTCGTCTCAGGACCTCTTGACTCGACTGCTTCGTGTTCGGTTTTGGCACCAAACACTTGTGTTTTTGCCTTGGAGGGTAGGGGGAGGCTTGTTAGCCATCCCTGAAGCCCACCGGCTGCCCCACACCTCCACCGGCCCCCCTAGTGGCCACCGGCACTTATTTCTCAAAACCTTTGGCCGGTCGGCATTGTATGATGCCGACCGGCACTCTTTTGTACCGATGACTGTTTTGGCTGGTCGGTGTGACCCCTTTGCACCCCCAGGGATGGTGCATGCCAGCTGTGACAGCTGGAATGCACTATCACCACTCCCCATACCCGGGTTTGCATCCTTTGGTCCCTTTGACCCCCTCTCTCCTCTAGGAGCTTGAACCCTTGGCCAAGCTTCTTGCTGTCTTAGCTTCTCCAAGAAGCCTTGACTCACTTAAACTCCTTGAATCCCTTGAACCCCCCCTCTCTTGCTTAGCCACTAAGTATCCTTGCCTATATATACATCCATTCATCTCCCTTTACAAGGGTTAGCCACTTTAGACCTAAAAAACCAGAGCTTATACATATATCTCTGATATACATCCATATATATCTATACTTCTATATCTATCATCCTTGTGTGTGTGTTTTAGGCCCAAAAAGTGTGGTTTTACCTTACTTTTGCACCATTACACACACTACTACACCTTAATCCGAGATTAGGAGGCTTGGAGGTTTGTTTTGTGTGATCTTGGACTGGTTTTGATCACTAAAGGAGGGCTGCTCCACCTGTTCTTCAAAGGATCTTCAAGGGTGAGCTTACTACTTTATATTCCCCATTCTTGCAACAAGTTTCTACCCCTTTTGCTTTGTGTTTTGAGCTTTGTCTATAACATAAAAAACTCTTGTTTTTACTTGATCTTGAACCTTCATTAAGGTCATTTTGTGGTTTGGGTAGAGGCTCATCCTATTAGGCCCTATTTGGCCATTTTTGGTGCCTTTTCCTAAGGCCTTCTTTACTTGGTGTTTTTGGCCTTCTCACCATTGAAAACCAGTGGGTTTTCAGTGGTGAGGAAGATGATTTTAAGTCTTAAATAGGGAAGGGACACCCCTCTCCCCCTTGTCCTTTGCTTGCCTTTGTATTTGGCCTAAAAGATAGCATGTGTGCATAGCCTTGTATGGCTTCATTTCAGAGTTTTTTTGAGTGTTTTGGAGCATGTTTAACCTCTGTTTTTGGTCGGTTTTATGGTCCCTAACATGCCTCTTATGTTTGCTTTGAAATGCTCTCTTATGCTTAAAAGCATGCCATGCATCTAGGCCATGTTCTTTGCATGATTTAGCTTGGTTCCATGAGGATATTAGCATCATATTGCCATGTATAAGGGCTGTGAGCCACTGATTTTATCATGTTTGATGTGCTTGACATGGTTACTTTGCATTACGGCTTGTTAGCCTTGAGTATGTGATCCATGGACATGCGTTGGTTATGTTATTTGAGTGACTTGGAGTCATTTAACATGCATATTTCAGCTCTTATATCATGCTCATGTGTCTCCATTTACCATCTTATTCATGCTTTGAATTGTTGGCCTCTTATGCTTTAAAGAGGGTCTTATGCATGCTTGTGTGTTTAGAGTTTTTGGGATGCCATGTGTGTGAGTTTTGGGTGTGTTCTCGCATACCAAAAATCTGTTTTTGCTTGTCCAATATAGGCCATGAGTGGTCATGTTTGTAGGCAATGGAATACTCCACTTTGTGCCTTAGCCTTAGGCCTTTTGGCTTGCATGTTTGCATGAATAGTTGTCCACCTTTTTAGTCCATTTTCGCCACTATTTTGGGGAGATTTGAGGTCTGCCCCATTATGGTCTAGTCCACCATTGCATGCTTGCCTTATGCTTGTTACATGTTTGGTTCATTAAGTGTTGTAGCATGATGACCCTATGCTTGATTTACCCTTGTTTGCATTGCATTTGCACTTTGCATGTTGCATTACATTTGGCATGATTGCATCTTAGTATTAGGTTGTATTGTGGAGCCATGTTTGCATAACATGCATTGCATTACTTGGTTTGGGGTGTCAAGCCAAGTTGAGGGTTAGGATGAGTTCATACCATAAGTGATGCAACTTGTCCTACCTCTTGGTCACCAAGGCCCTTGACCAACACATGATAAGGCCTTGGATTTCATTTGTATGTTGCATGCATAATACCATTAAAATGCAACCTTGGTTCCTTAGGTCATCATGCATCAACATGCATAATTGATGGTCCAAGAACCAAGGGCCATGTCTCCTTGAGTCCCCAAACATGATAGGAGGCATTGGCCATGCTTACATATGCCTAAAAACCCATGCCATGCACTGCTGGTCTGTTGCTGCTGTCAAACTGTCATCTGCAAGAATTTTCTGCCGACCGGCACAAAAAATGTGCCGATAACTTCAGAGGCAGCCGGTGATCATTATAAGCGGTCGGTGACCATTCCATCCAGCCGGTGATGTACTGCAATACATTTAGAAGGTGTCCTGGGACTTTGGAAATTATCAGAGAGGCAGGACAGTTGAAAACAGAGGCAGTGGTGCTACGGTGTGGGCTTTCCGGGCAAGTTGGATCGAGCATGCATCATTCGCGCATCCCGGGGCAGGGCTGAGGCCCCATTTCTTTTATTTATTTGATTTAATTTTAATAATTAGAATTTTGTAATAATTTATTCATTTATTCTTTTGGACTGTATTATTATTCGGTCCCTCCGAGCGAGGGCAAATTTGTAATAAGTGTGTGTGAGTGGGTGTATGTCTTCCAATCCCCATTTCTTTCTCCCTTTTATTTACCCGCTTATGTTGGTAGATTAGGGCACATTCAAATTAACATACCTTATGCAATGCATGTGTGCATTCATGCATTTGTTTACATGCATCGGGCTCGGCACATCATGCAAACTGCATCGTACTTTCAATTCCAAATTGAATACGTGATAGTTGTTGCATCTCATGTGCCATGTTTAGGGTTAGCCGAGCCTGTTTAGATTACACCCCTGTATGTGATGCATTAGCCATTTAACATGAACTAGGGCATGCATGTCTGCTAACTAGTTTCTTGTTTTGGCACGGAGTACGATGTAAGTATTTTACGCTTTAGCATACCACATGCGTGTGGATGTTGCCATGACAGTATGCTTACCATGCGGCTAAGTGATTATGTGAGATAAACTGTTTGAATGCCTATGGGTTAAGGTTGGATTGCCTGAGTTGGAACAACTCATTGAAATCCGTATTTTAGCCTACTTGCGAGTAGCAAAATCTAACACGTTTTTCGAGACAAAACGGATATGCAATGTTTATTTCCAAGTTAAGCAATCTAGTCTATACTTTTGTGTTGTGCGCATCACATGGTAATTCTAGGTTAATAACCGGAATAAGAACGCATAAAGTTTTCAAAAACGGATATCACGGTTAGTAGAGGCTGGTCTTCGGACCGGGCGAAAGGGGGTGCTCATAGCTGACCTTCCCCGATCGTACCCAAGCTCCCGAGCCAAGACATTTGGTGATGACGGACACGTGGCCTTCGGCACCGAGTCAGGGTTTCCTAAATTCCCCCATTAAAAAATATTTAGGTGGCGACTCTGTAATCCGGCAAAGCAGTCCATGTTTGGCACTACTTTTCAAAAAATCTGTTTTTCTTCAAAACGATTTGCCAGAGTTGGACTCTTTGGTTCAGATTAAGAACCGCAACATAAAAAGGAGAGTCCGAGCTGTAGCGAAGGTCCCACGCGGGCGTTGCTACAGCTGGCCACCCGTGTCTTTTGCAAATATTTTGTGGCAGTTATGCCAGCTATTTGCACAGATGCATGCATCTGCTTCCACGTGTAGGGCTTGATGTTTTTTAGGGAGAGGGTTGGTTTTCTATATATAAGAGACCTGTCTCTCATGTTTTAAGGTTAGAAAAATTTTGGAGCAAAATTTTTACTCTCTCTCTACAATTCTCTCTCTCTCATACAAATTTCTACACTCTTGCCTACATATCCTTAACCTTTGCATATACACCCTTAACCAAACCTTCTCATCTTTGAGCTGAGGTACTTTTGAGCTTGGTTTGAGCTCTAGAAGGGTGTGTTTGTCTTGATTTGTTGCCTAGAATTGGTCTTCTCTTCAAGAGGTATAAGGCTTTGCTTGTTGTTTTGTTTATTTGCTATTATTCCTACTGTTTTTCCATTGTTTTTGGACTGTAAAAAATCTATATTTTTGGGCTGAAACTTGGGTTTTAAGGCCATTAAAGGTTGAGGGGTGGTCCATCCTTCTTTGCAGCTTGTTTTGAAGGCCTTTTTCCTTGTGTTTCCCATCCTTATACTATCTTTTTTTGAGCTTTTAAAAATTGATTTTTAGAGTTATTTCAATAGCCAAAATCATGTTTTGAAGTCCAAATTTGGAGGGGTTAGCCTCCCCTCCTTGTGTGTTACTTACTAGCCTAGCTTGTGCTATGTTTTAGCATATTAATCTAGCTATTTTTGTCTTAATTCCAGCATGTTTTAGGACTTATTTTAGATTGTTTTAGCACTGTCTTTGGTTGATAGTTGCATTTGAGCCTTGTTTTGCATGCTTATAGTGTAATTGTCCTCATGAGTTTGGTGTTTTAGGCCTTAGACACCACCTTATTTGAGTTGATTGTATTTATTTATGGCTTTCCATACTTGTGATCACTCTTAATCACTTCTGCAACCTCCCCCCTTTCTTAGCTTTTGTTTTTCTTTGAAAGTGGTTTCAAATCCTTTGTTTGTTTAAGCATGAGATTGAGATGTCATGCCTAATCGTTTGATCCCTTTTGGGGGTTCATTACCAATGGTATGATGTCTCTTTCATGCCTAAGACAACATTTGGTTTGAGCTCTCTTTCCATTAGAGGACTTAAACTCACCATTAGACTCAATGAATTAAAGAATGGTTGGTAAACCAAAATGAAGTAATTAAATTGAGGCTATAATGATGCAAGATAAGAATTTGGTTTTGACATGGAAAGCTTGAGGCATTTCATACTCATTAGTGATGAAATGGTTCAAAGTTTCCGAGGTCACCACTTCCCTTGATCTATCATGAAAGGGAGGAGGTTTGTGTCTTATTTTGCTGCATTCATTGAACTTGCACACTTTGGATCATAGGCCATCATGCAATGAAATTGTTTGACTTGATGGTTTGTGAACCAAGCTTACTACTCCTTTGATTTGTTCATAATAAGGAGGGGTGAGTTGCGCAGACAACCCTTGAGAATACCCTGTGCATGCTCTTTTTGTTCTCCGTTGCAGCAAGATGAACCCTGCAACAGTGGCCGGCAGGCCATCACTGGTGGCCGGCCGACCATCATCAATGGACGGCTGACCCTTGCTGGCCACTAATGAAAATTCAGCAGTGTGTTTTTTGAGCAGAGCAGAGCCATTCTGGAAGTGGACAAAGGTGTAAGTGTTCTACTGTGCAACAGAGACCTTTTGGAAGCAAAACAATGGCCTTTTTGGGTGGAAACCGAGCATATGCATGAGCATTCCTCGCATACCAAGCATGTTTAAGTTTGAGTATTTAGTTTAGATATGTATTGTAATTAATTAGTTGCAGCTAGTTAATTTTGTAAAGTGTTGTAATTAATTAGTTAATTAACTAGTTATTCAATTCCATTTTGTAATTAATTTGTTCATTTGTTGATATAATAATTGGTTAAGTAGTTTAGCTAATTTAATTTGTTTTTTAATAATTAGCTTAGCTTTAATTAGTTAGCTAGTTAGTTTATTCATTCGGACTCTCATTCGTGAAAGCGCAATGCAATAATGTGTATGTCTTCCAACCCCACGTCTTTCTTCCTTTTATTTACTAGCTTATGTTGGTTAGTTTAGGGACATCATGTTTTGTTTAGCATACTTTATGTTTGCATCCATTTGTATTGCATGCACCGAGGCTCGGTTCATCATTCTAACTTGTAACTTGCATTGTTATTTAAATACTTCTTTGAATACATGCTTAGACTGCATGTTATTTAATTGATTCATATGTCATATTAGTAGCCGAGCCTAGTAATTGCATATCGCATGTATTGCATCAGTCATTTTGCATAAGTTAGAATCATGCATTTTTCTAACTCATTTCTTTTTTGGCTTGGAGTACTAGGTGAGCCTTTACTCACTTTAGCATATCGCATGAGTGTGAATATTGCCATATCTAGCATGCTTGCCCTAAGGCTAATTGCTTAAATGATAATTGCTTGAATGCTTGTGGATGAAGGCTAATTGCTTAAATTGGAATAATTTAAGTAATGTTTATATGCGATCACTTTTCAAGTGGTACATATTCGAAACAATTTTGCAAACAAACATGAATCAAGTGTTCCAATTCTTACAGATTTAGTCTATACTTGTGTGTGTGCATCACATAGTAATTCTAGCCTAATAATTGGAACAAGAGCATATAATGTAAATAAGATTCATATCATGATTAGCAGAGGCCGATCTTTGATCGGGCGAGCGGAGGTGCTCAATTCATGACCTTCCCCTCTCGTACCTAAGTTCCCGAGCCGAGACAATCTTAGTGATGACTGACACGTGGCCTTTGGCACGAGTCATGGGTTTTCTAAATTTCCCCAAAAATAAAATATTTACTTGGCGACTCTGTATCTGGCAAAACAATCCATTTTAGCATTTTTGATTCAAAATCAATTTTTCAAAAAGATTTGTCGGATTGGGACTCTTTGGTGTTTATCTATTTCACATTGCACTTGTGGAATCAGATTCAGAACCGCGGAGGTCCGATACTGTGGGGCTTATTCATCTTCGAAAGGGGGCACAAAAAGTCGAGCTACAGTTTCTGGCGACTCCGCTAGGGATTTAGAGAACTTGACTTGAATTTCATGATATGAAGTTTCATCTACATTTATATGTTTCTTTGCATTGCATTTGCATTGGTGCGTTTAGGTCACGGTGTTTGCCATCTGTTATTCCTGGACGGTTTGCCGAAGGCTTGCCTGAAAAGCTTGCCAAAAGGCTGACCGGTCACGGGCTCTACCAAGATGGGAACACAACCCTTGGATCGGGACTACCGTTGTACTGTTTGATCCTCCTTTCACTTTTCAGTGTTAGGTGCGAGAGGTATATTAGGTAGTCTTATTGAGGTACCCTTTTTGACTATTTGGCCTAGTTGCATATCAAAAAGCCATAGAAACTAATCCAAATTAGGACAAGATGCTTACTCAAATACAAGATTGCGTGAAATCGTTTTGTTTGAATAGTGAACCCTAGTTCCTGACGAAACTAGGACAGGGTAACTTTACCCCCTCATAGGGGTGTTTTGGCTCTCGCTTAACTGGTATGTGCTTTACAATGAAACTGTATAGGAATGTGCATATCTATTGCAAGTTGGGTATCCATTTTTTGGGGGCAGAATTCAGTGTTGAGTGCAGTCCGACAGCTTTGATTACATATGTGTGTTGTTAACATCTGAGCTGAGCTGCTGTACGGTTTCTGATTACTGCTTTCTTTTTGCTTTATTTCTTTTTGCTAGGTAGTGTAACATCATAGCTTCGGAAAATTTGGATATCCCCCAAGTGCTCTGGACTCTAGTCAGAAGGCTTTACAGAGCTGGAGATCTTGTTAGGGGACAACCTGTGTTTACTACACTCCCACCAGTTAGGAGACGGAGGAGAGTCAGGCAGAGTACACCGGTCCAGTTTCTAGAGCAGTCACCCCTCACTTCACCTGCATCCAGTCAGGCTCAAGGACAACCTTCTACATCTAGGCCAACACGAGATCACTTACCAATTTCGATGACACAGTATCCCCTCGCCAGCATGGAGGAACTAATTCATCATCTTCAGCAAACAGTCGAAGCCGTACAGCAAGATGCTGTTCGTCAGGCTGAGGTAATAAACAGGCTGCAACAATGTAGACACCCTATTTTTGACGACCCTTACGACTTGGACACCATTTCATGCACACCCGATGATGAGTTTGTATGCTTGTCAACTGCTCGAAGTCCTCAGCGGAATGCCACAGCTTTGAGCCTTTCAAACCCTACACTCTTGTTGCCTCAGTTTTGGAGCAAGCCTTGGATCTTCAAGCTTGCAGCCTCTGGTAGCCTGCCGGCCACCTTTTTTGGGCTGCCGACCATTTTTTGGTTGCCGGCCACTAATGTGGCTTGCCGACCAGCAGTGATAGCCGACCGGCCACAGTGTGTTTTGCAGATATTTTGTAACAACTGTGCCAGTTGTTTGCACAGATGCATGCATCTTCACCCACGTGTATGGCTGGATGTTCTTAAGGGGAATTCATGTTTTCTATATATAGGAGCCCCCTTTCTCATGTTTTAAGGTTGGAAACATTTTAGATCAAAACTTTTCCTCTCTCTCTACAATTATCTCTCTCTCTAGCAAAATTCTACACTTTTGTCTACAAATCCTTAACCTTTGCCTATACACCCTTAACCAAACCTTCTCATCTTTCGGCTGAGGCACTTTTGAGCTTGGTTTGAGCACTTGAAGGGTGTGTTGTCTTGGTTTTGTTGCTTGAATTTCCTTTCCTCTTCAAAAGGTATAAGGCTTTGCCCTTTGCTTGCTTTAACTACTCTTTTTCTTGAAATTTTCCAACTGATTTTGGGTTGTAAAACTTCTGTAATTTTGGGCTGAAACTTGGGTCCTAAAGCCATTAAAGGTTGAAGGGTGGCTCACCTTTCTTTGTACCTTGTTTTAGAGGCATTTTATGATAACCCTGTTCCATATTATGCTAATTGGTCTTTATTATAAATGTAATTATGTGTCTGATATGATTTTGTGTGCCATTTATGTGAATATATGTGGTTTTGAATTTCTATCTGTTCACCATAGGAATATCTGTTCAACTTACTATTTTAAACTGAAAATTGAAGGCCTTATCGGCCATAGAAACCGAAATTGGCTACGCCATTGTGATTGGTGTAATTTTTAGAGCCTACGGTGAAATTTAATTGAAAATTAATTTGGATCAAAATAATCAGATTCAGAATGGCTAATTAAAGCACCATTACTTAATCTTAAGTGATGTGAGTAAAGGAGCCTATTAATAGGCCAACTTGCACTCACACTCATTTGTTTTGAGTTCCAAAATCTGAGTTTATACTTTAGTGAGAGAGAGAGGCCGGCTATAGAGAGAGAAAGGGGGAGAATTGTGCAATTTTGGCCCAAGGCTTGGAAATTTGAAGTTAAACTCCAACAACTTGAGTGTTTGAAGCTCCTAGGTGAGTAATCAACCCCTAACTCATGAATTGAACTTGTGATTTTGTGAATTCTAGTGATTTGGTAGCTCATGGCAAAGATTTAGCTGAAAATGAAGCTAGAATGTACATGCATGTATAGAATTATCATAAATAAGCAAGGATTGTATAAGCTATCATGTAGTTTGTTAATCATGAAAAATTAAATTGTAGGATCATACATGCAAGCATGATTTGGATGAATTTCATGTGTTTAAGCATCACTTGACCCATTTGAAATGGAATTGGAGTTAAAAGATTGCATGCATGTTTGATTATTGAAGATATGGAGCTCATATGAGGTTTGAAAGCATGAGCCATGATTATACAAAAATGTTGATTGATTTTGAAGAATTGAACCATGATTTGGAGCAATTGGCCTCATATTAGTTGTGTACTTATGATATATAATGTATTTGCATGTTTGGGAACCAAAATTATGAGTTTTGAACCTTTGGAGGTCGAATTTGAACTTGAAGAACAATTCTGGAAAACCCAGAATTTATGATGTTCGCTTGAGCGGGGGAACCACCGCTCGAGCGGGAAATACGAGCTCCCAGAAGTTTTGCAGACATGGGTGTCCACTCGAGCGGGGAGATTCATGCTCGAGCGGGGAGCCATGTAGTGAGACCTTCAGCTCGAGCGCCCGATTTCACCCTCGAGGGTAAAAATGAGGCAACCAGTACTTTTGCAAACCTAATGGGTCTGCTCGAGCGGGAAAGTCCACGCTCGAGCGGGGACCCCTGTTTCTGAAATTTTGTAAATGCGTTCTATGTTTCGTTTTCCGTTCTCTTTCACTTCTAAGTACTCTTAGGCATGCATTGAGCATTATGAATGAATTAAAAGAATAAGAAAGAAGCCTAAAGAGGAATATGTGAATTAAGAACGGATTGAATTGTTTGTGATCCATTGTGTTCATGGAATGTGTAGGGTCGAGCTCTAGGGCAAATCATCCAGCCGATCACTGTGAGTAATATCTTAATAAAGATATCCGAAATATGTTGATTGTCTAATCACTTACTTCTATGTAAGTCTTATAAGTTCGTTAATCTGAATGGTGGACAAATGTTTGCTATGCCAAATGAATGGGCCAGAGGCCAGTCCGACATGAATGATAGAATGAATGGGCCAGAGGCTAGTCTGACACGAATGACAGAATGAATGGGCCAGAGGCCAGTCTGACACGAATGACAAAATGAATGGGCCAGAGGCCAGTCTGACATGAATGATAGAATGAATGGGCCAGAGGCTAGTTTGACATGAATGATAGAATGAATGGGCCAAAGGCCAGTCCGACATGAATGAAAGAATAAATGGGCCAAAGGCCATTTGCCATGAATGGTTTGGGCCCAAGGCCATCTGATGTGTTTGGAATCACAGTTACGCAATATATATATATATATACTAGATAGAACTATGAATTGGGCCCAAGGTCGTTTGGTGCATGACGTTCTAAATACTGTTCGTGTATCTTCTTTATTGATATTATTCGCTGGGCTTTCGCTCACGCTCATTCATGTATTTGTAGGTGAGCCAAGGGAGGTCCAAACCCAGCCTCAGTGAAGTTTGTGAGAACAGTCAAGGTTTTGAAGAGTCAGCCATACGTCTCACGCACGAGACTTGTTTTCGTCTTTTGCTAGTTTGCTATATTTTGTCATGTTGGCGAGAACTTTGGTTTACAGTTGTATATAGTTTTGATTGGCTGACTTAGACTTGAATGATCCTGTATGTACAGAACTGTGTTATTACATATCTTGATGTGAGTTATTAACATGTGTATGTATGGATTGTTATGACGTGCCATGTAAGCATAGCTCTATGGACAAAAGTTTGAATTTGCTTATGTTTGGCCCTTTTACTCTGATGAGTTATGTTTGGTTTGGTTTGAGGCCGTAGGTAATCCCTTGATTACTGGTCGGTTATGTCCTTAACCCATAAGGGGCGGGTTCGGGTCATGACACATTTGCCCTTGTGTTTCCTATCCTTTAGCTATCTGTTTTTGAGCTTTTAAACATTGATTTTCAGAGCTTTTTTCAGTGGCCACAATCATGTTTTGAAGTCCAAATTTGGAGGGGTTAGCCTCCCCTTCTTGTGTCTTGCTTACTAGCCTAGGCTGTGCCATGTTTTAGCTAATTAATCTAGCTATTTTTGTCTTAATTCCAGCATGTTTTAGGACTTATTTTAAACGATTTTAGCACGGTCTTGGGATGATAGTTGCATTTGAGCTTTATTTTGCATGCTTAAAGTGTAATTGTCCTCATGAGTTTGGTGTTCTAGGCCTTAGACACCATCTCTTTTGAGTTGATAGCATTTATTCATGCTTTTCTCACTCATTTTCAGTACTAATAATCTCCGCAACCTCCCATCTTTCTTGGCTTTTGTTTTTCTTTGATAGTTGTTTCAAGCCTCTTGTTCTTTTAAGCATGAGATTGAGGTTGTCATGCTTAATGGTTTAATCCCTTTTAGGGGTTCATTATCAATGGCATGATATCTCTTACATGACTTAAGTTAACTCTTGGTTTGGTACTTCACTCCATTAGGGGACTTAAACTCACCCTTTGGACTCAATTGATTAATGAATGGTTAGTAATTTAAAATGGAGTAAAATTGAGGTTAAAATTGGTGAAAGATAATAATTTGGTTGTGTTCAATCAGACGTTAGTTGAACACATGGAAGCTTGAACCATTTCATACTCATTAGTGATGAAATGATTCAAGTTTCCGAGGTCACTATTTCCCTTGATCATTCATGATAGGGAGGTGGTTTTGAGACTCTCATTTTGTTGCATTTATTGAATTTGCACACTGTGGTTCACAAGCCATCATGCAATGAAATTGCTTGAGTTGGTGGTTTGTGGCTTAAGTTCACTACTCCTTTGATTTGTTCATGAAAAGGAGGGGTGAGTTGTGCAAACAAACCCTTGAAATACCTTGTGCATTGCTCTGTTTGTTCTCTGTTATAGCAAGGTGAACTGGGCAGCAGTGGTCGGCAAACCAATTTCCATGGCCGGTAGGCCATCTTTGATGGCCGGCCGGCTATCACTGGTAGCTGGCAGGCCTTATCACTGGCCGACTAGCAACTGATGCAAAATTCAGCAGAATGTTTGTAAGGCAGAGCAGAGTTATTCTGGAAGTGGGCAACAGTGTATGTGCTCTCTGTGTAACAGAGGCTCTCCGGAAGCAAAACAGTGGCATTTCAGGTGGAAACCAAGCATGTGCATAAGCATTCCTCGCGTACTGAGACTATTTAAGCTTAAATACTTAGCTTAGATATTTATTGTAATTAATTAGTTGTAGCTAGTTAATTTTGATATGTGTTGTATGTAATTAGTAAGTTAACTAGTTATTCCATATTGTCTTGTAATAATTAGTTAAGTAGTTTAGCTAATTTCAATTTTTTTTTTTGTAATAATTAGCGTAGCTTTAATTAGTTAGCTAGTTGGCTAGTTTATTTATTCAGACTCTCCTTCGTGAGAGTGCAATGTTGTAATAACATATATGTCTTCCAACCTCACGTCTTTCTCCTTTTTATTTACTAGCTTATGATGGTTAGTTTAGGGCATTATGTTTAATTTAGCATTCCCATGCTTGCTTCCACTTGTATTGCATGCATCGAGGCTCGATTCATCATTCTACTTGCATTTTCGTTTGAATATTTCTCTGAATACGTGCTTAGACGGCATGCTATTTAATTGATTTATATGCCATATTAGTAGCCGAGCCAATTAGTTGCATTTTTGCATGCGTTGCATTAGTCATTTTGCATAGTTAGGATCATGCATTTTTCTAACTTTTTTATCTTTTTTGGCTTGGAGTACTAGGTGAGCCTTTACTTGCTTTAGCATATCGCATGAGTGTAATTGTTGCCATGACTAGCATGCTTACCATGAGGGTAAGTGCTTAAATGATGAACTGTTTGAATGCCTGTGGATGAAGGTTAATTGTTTGAATTGGAATAATTTGAGTAAATATTTATATGCAATCACTTTTTCAAGTGGTACATATTCGAAACAATTTTCATAACAAACATGAATCGAGATGTTCTAATTCTTGCAATTTAGTCTATACTTGTGTGTGTGCGCATCACCTAGTAATGCTAGCCTAATAATCGGAACAAGAGCATATAACGTAGATAAGAATCACATCACGATTAGTAGAGGCCGATCTTTGATCGGGCGAGCGGGGGTGCTCAATTCATGACCTTCTCCTCTCGTACCTAAGTTCCCGAGCCGAGACAATCTTGGTGATGACGAACATGTGGCCTTTGGCACGAGTCATGGGTTTCATAGATTTCCCAAAAAATATTTAGGTGGCGACTCTTTCTCTGACAAAACAGTCCATTTTTGGCATTTTTGATTCAAAATCGATTTTCCAAAAAGATTTGCCGGATTGGGACTCTTTGGTGATTATCTATTTCACATTGCACTTGTGGAATCAGATTCCGAACCGCGGGAGTTCGATACTGTGGGGCTTATTCGCCTTGCGAAAGGGGGCGCGGAAAAGTCAAGCCACAGTTTCTGGCGACTCCACTGGGGAAAGATAGAGAACTTGACTTGAAAATCCTGATATGAAATTTTATCTACACTTATGTGTTTCTTTGCATTGCATTTGCATTAGTGTGCCTAAGTTACTGTGTTTGCCATCTGCTATTCCTGGACGGTTTGTCAGAGGCTTGCATGAAAAGCTTGCCAAAAGGCTGACCGATCATGGGCTCTGCCAAGATAGGAACACAACCTTTGGATCTGGACTACCGCTGTACCGTTTGATCCTCCTTTCACTTCTTGGTTTTAGGTGTGAGAGGTATATTAGGTAGTCTTGCTGAGGTACCCTTTTTGACCATTTGGCCTAATTGCATATCGAAAGACATAGAGACTGTTCCAAACTAGGACATGATGCTTACTCGAATACAGGATTGCGTAAAACCATTTTGTTTGAATAGTCAACCCCAGTTCTTGACAAAATTAGGACAGGGTAACCCTACCCCCCTCATAGGGGTGTTTTGGCTCTCACTTAACTGGTATGTGTTTTACAGTGAAACTGTACAGGAATGTGCGTATCAGTTGCAAGTTGGGTATCCGTTTTTGGGGGCAGAATTCACTGTTGAGTGCAGTCCTACAACTTTGATTACATCTGTGTATTGTTAACATCTGAGCTGAGGTGTTGTGCGGTTTCTAATTACTGCTTTCTTTTTGCTTTATTTCTTTTTGCTAAGTAGTTTAACACCATAGCTTTGGAAAATTCAGAGATCCCCCAAGTGCTCTGGACTTGTGTCAGAAGGCTTTATAGAGCTAGAGATCTTGTTAGGGGACAGCCCGTGTTTACTTCACTCCCACCGGTTACTAGATGGAGGAGAGTCAGACAGAGTTCACCGGTCCATTTTCTACAGCAGTCACCCCTCAATTCGCCTGCATCCAGTCAGGCTCAGGGACAATCTTCCGCTTCTAGTTCAGCACGAGATCACTTGCCAATTCCGATGACACAGCATCCCTCTGCTAGCATGGAAGAACTAATTCATCATCTTCAGCAGACCATCGAAGCCCTACACCAAGATGCTGCTCGGTATGCAGAGGTCACAGCCCGTCAGGCTGAGGTAATAAACAGGCTGCAACAATAACAATTGCAGCCGGCAGCGGCTTCTGCATCCCATGCACCTCCTACGGGTATCCCGACACCCGGAGCCACTACGCAAATTGCCAATGTCCAAGAGAATTAGGGTAATCCCGTAGAGCTGATTCCTGCATAAGCCTCCAAAGCACCTGTGTATCAAACTGAGCCTCCATTTGAGTTTGAGGTTGACCCGACTGTGCTTAAGGTCAACAAGCTGGAGAAGCTATTCAAAAGAGAACAGGGCGTTAACTCTATCCCCAATATAGAAGATGGGTATACAGATTCTACGGTGACGTTGCCTGATCGATTCAAAATGCCATACATCGATCAATTCGACGACTCCAGCGACCCCATGGTTCATCTTCGACTATTTTAAGACATCCTGCGGCCGATGGGCCTGACCAAATTACATAAGCTCTCACTCTTTAGCCAGACCTTATCAGGAATATCAGCCATCTGGTATGCGAAGCTGGAGGATTCTGTGAAGCAGAGTTGGGAAGAAATGGCTGAGGCCTTTATAGCTTAATACTCGTATAACACACAAATCGAGGTCACAACACGTGATCTTGAGGCAACGTGCCAAGAGCCAAAGGAGGGCTTCTCGGACTTTGTGACAAGGTGGAGGGCTAAGACTTCAATGATGACCACACGGCCTTCCAAGAAAGATAAGATAAGGATGGTAGTCCGCAATCTGCAAGGGAAGTTGTTGTAGAAAATGATCGTTATACCTCTATTCACATTCACCAAGCTCCATGAGATAGGGGTACAGATTAAAGACGCCATGAAACAAGGGTTGACTAACGATGAGAAAGAGTAGGCAAAGAGGCCTTTTGTGCGTAGTGCCAATGCAATCACCAGTGGTAGCACATCTGCGCGGCCGGCGGATGTGAGCGTTGTCACCACCACAACCAAGACTGCCAATCCCTTTGCCAATACAATACCACAAACTTCAAACAGCCCTATCCAATCCCGAAGGACATTTACCCCACTCTACATGCCTTTATCTCAAGCCATGAAGGTGTTGATTAAAAAGGGACACCTCAAGCCATTAGAGCCTCGCCCGCTACTCGATTCTCTCCCACCTAAACACAACCTAGCCAAGTATTGTGCATTTCACTAGCAGCATGGTCACGACACCGACCAATACTTCAGACTACGTCATGAGATTCAAGACCTCATTGACAATAAGGTGATTGCACCTCCCCAAAAAGCAAATGTAACACAAACCCTCTCCCGGCCCATAATCAAGTTCCCCCACCTCGAAACCTAAACCTAATCCATACATTGGTTGTCCCTTATGACCCCAACGCATACATTACCCCTTCCCACCTACCCAGACCGACGTTGTTCATTCCTGAAAGCACAGATTTGTGCATGATGGACACGTCCGCACTTCAACCTAAGCCTGTGGTGGTAACAGTTGCAGAAGAAGGGAGGTTGGCCTTAGAGGAGAGTATGAGTCCGTTTCCTGAGTGCTCTGAGGACTTGTCTGAAGGGGTGTACGACCCAAGCTACTACATTGTGCCGATTGATCAAGTCAAGCCAGAAGTGATATTGCCAACTACAGTGGAGGTCAACGTAGTTAGAGAGAATGGCCCGAGGCAAGGTTTAGATGATTTGGTAGAACTTGAGGAGAACTTAGACAACCTGCAGTTCTTTGACGAACAAGATCAAGGGGATGTGCAGATTGACTGGTTTGATTTGAATGGTTTAACGGATAACTCTGGACAGTTGAGTGATGAACCCGACAAGGAGGAAGGAATTGAAACAAAACTGGAGGAAAAGGAAGCAAGAATTGCTGTAGTGGTCGGAATGACCGATAAAAAGGGGAAACTGCCGGAGAACACTGGCGTGAACAATTCAGCTCAGGAACTAGGCTCTGTGAGTACTGTGGATACGGAATAGGAAGCTGCGCTGAAGCAGTTTGCATAAGAAATGGTGGAAGACAACCAGAAAGCTATAATAGCCCAACACCCTACAGGGGAAACTTGTGATGTGAGAGTGATCAGAACGTAGCCGGACAACTGTTTGTCAGCTGCCGAAGGTGTATGGTGGAAGGATGATGATCTACTTCTGGCCCACACCGATAAAGACTGGGGTGAGGGCCTTCCAAATGATACGTGGTACGTGGAAGAGATAGACCACATGACAAGAAGTGGGCGGTATTTCAAATCACTGCACTTAGATCAAGCTGAGGCCTCTAGGAAAGATAGAGAGGTTGAGAAACAGAAAGAGAAGCAGTTAGAGGGAGAGGCAGTGTTAAAGCAACTGAAGAAAATCCAAGCCGACATCTTAATTTGGGGTCTTCTTATGGCATCCCGGGTGCATCGACAGGCTGTATTATTAGCAATGGACAAAGCTAAGTTGTCCATTGACACTACCCCTGAACAACTTGTGGGATTGGTCTTTTCAGGTGGTGCTGGGCCAACCCTAACCTTTTCTGATAAAGAACTGCCGCCAGAAGGCTCAGCTCACAACAAGCCCCTGTACATATTAGTTGAATGTAAGGAAAAATGGGTACCGGTGGTGTTGATCGATACCGGTTTGGCTATCAACATCTGTCCTTCCTGCACAGCTTATGCCATTGGCCTTAGACCGTCAGACTTCGTGCCCATAGCCCAAGTGATTCAGGCGTACGATAATACCAGCAGGGAGGTTATGTGCACGGTGCAAATCAGAGTCCATGTGGGCCCAGCTCAGCAGGATGTCAAGTTCTATGTCCTGGATGTCCCGGCCACCTTTAACTTACTGCTAGGGAGTCCCTGGTTGCATCTGGTGAAAGCAATCTCCTCTACCCTCCACTAAATGCTGAAATACCCTCACGGGAAAGTAGTGGCGATTGTTTTCGAGAATTCGTCTATCCATCCTCCGCCAGAGGTAACTACACTGGTGTTGGAGATCATTCATGGCAAGGAGGATGTTTTCCTTTCGGGGTTTACTTTGGCCGAGGCCCGGGTTGTGCAAACCATCTTGGCCGCTAATAAGGGCATGTATGTCAGCGCCCAATCAAACTATGTAATGAACAAACTGTAGTATGTTCCAGGAATGGGACTTGGAAGAAGTGGCCGGAAAGGTATCATAGCATCGGCCGATGTGCTGTATAATCCACATGCCTTTGGTCTAAGATATGTACCTACCAAAGAGGATTGGGTCAGGAAAAAGAAG
The DNA here is from genome assembly GCA_030407325.1 of Camellia japonica. Classification (NCBI taxonomy): domain Eukaryota; kingdom Viridiplantae; phylum Streptophyta; class Magnoliopsida; order Ericales; family Theaceae; genus Camellia; species Camellia japonica. The sequence continues at coordinate 108,947,446 of JAPPVO010000016.1, read as the reverse complement.
AGATGATAGGCAGAGCCAGAGCCAAGCAGGCCGGGAAACACTATGAGCATGTTCACAGGCCAATCTGGTGAACGTTGAATGGCCACTTTGTTCGGGAAAGAGAAGACTTCCCCTTTTATGATTTTCCTGAGCCCTGGATAAATTCTGTGAAGCAATGTGTTCCTGGATTCGAAATCTTCTTCGACCTGCAGCTGCAAAATAGTGATGCCAAGGAAAAGGTTGAGCCAAGTATTGAAGCTGAAAGGAGCATGGAAAGTGACTCGGACAACAGCGAGCTTGGAGTAGGGGCAGCACTGGCATGTCTCCTTACAGATCCTCCGGCTAACTCAGAGAACTTGGGGGATAACCTTACCATCTCCATAATAGAGGACCAACCAGGTGTGATCCATCCAGCAGCATTTTGGATGCATCTAAAGCACCATCTCTTATCTGGCAGCTAGAGGAGGGCTATCTGTCTAGTTCTGAGTTGGGTGATGAGCCAGAATCTGATTCCACAGAATTTGTAGAGTCAGAATCAGATTTCGGTTCTTCTGAGTCTGAGTCTGGTATTCCTAGGAGTGATTACCCGGATGCCAAGGTCTTGTCCAGGTCCTCTTTTTTTCTTTTGCTTTTGAGTTGGTTGTAACTGAAGAGCTGGATCTTATGAATAAGAACGCTGTTGATTCTGAGTATTTCTCTATGTCGCTTGTTTATTGCATTGACCAAGATTTTCAGAATTTTAATGAAAACGAAGAGGAAGGAATTTCTTTGGTTTTGAAAAACTTGATTAGTCGAGAAGAGGAGAGGTTTGCAAAACCTTGTGCTGATGAAATCATTGCTATTAATGTGGGTACTGAGAAGGATCCGCGGCTGGTCCAGATCAGGTCCATGTTGTCTTTGGAGGAGCACTAGCGCTTAGTCCCTTTATTAAAAGATTTCAAAGATGTTTTCGCGTGGACATACGAAGACATGCCTGGAATCGATCTTGAGATTGTACAGCATCGAATCCCTCTTGACCCCGAGGCCCGACTCGTTAAGCAGAAGTTGCGAAGAATCCGTCTGGATTGGGCATTGAAAATCAAGGAAGAGGTCACCAAGCAGATCGAAGCAGGTTTCTTGTTAGTATCTGAATATCCGACTTGGTTGGCCAATATCATTCTAGTGCCGAAAAAGAATGGTAGAATCCGGGTGTGTGTGGACTTTAGGGATTTGAACAGAGCCAGTCTGAAGGACAATTTTCCCTTGCCGCACATCGATGAATTAGTGGACTTCACTCCGGGTCATGCATTGCTATCCTTCATGGATGGGTTTTTTCGGGTACAACCAGATTTTGATGGCGCTTGAGGATAGAAAGAAAATTGTATTTACTACGTCATGGGGTACTTATTGCTATCGGGTTATGCCATTTGGGCTGAAGAATGCCGAGGCTACCTATTAGAGGGCTGCAACCACTATTCTGCATACTATGATCCATAAAGAGGTCGAGGTGTACGTGGACGACATGATTGTCAAATCCAAAAAAAGGGAGGGCCATTACACTGCCTTGAAGAAATTCTTTCAATGGATTAGAGAATACAGATTGAGGTTGAATCCACAAAAATGTAACAGCAGGGAAAATGCTGGGTATTTTGATCACACAGAGGGGCATCGAGGTAGATCCTTCCAAAATCAAGGCCATCTTAGAAATGCCACCACCAAGGACTGAAAAGAAGGTGCGAGGCTTTTTAGGTAAAGTGCAATTCATAAGACGATTTATTTCTAAATTAACTTTGACTAGTGAACCACTATTTGGTCTCTTGAAGAAAGGAAAGAAATTCTGATGGGATGATCGATGTCAATTCGCCTTTCAATAGATTAAGCAGTACCTTTAGAATCTACTAGTGTTGTCACCTCCAGAGCCAGGAAAGCCTTTGATTTTGTACCTGTCAGTAACAGACACAACTATGGGATGCGTGCTTGCTCATGAATCTGAGGATAGGGTGGGGAATGCCATCTACTATTTGAGCAAGAAAATGCTGGATTATGAGACCTGCTATACTCCATTGGAGAAAGCTTGCCTAGCCTTGGTATGTGCTACCAGGAAGTTGAGGCACTACTTGTTAGCTCACTCTGCAATCCTGGTTTTGAGATTAGATCCCATCAAATATCTCTTTGAGAAACCAACGCTTACAGGTAGGCTATCTTGTTGGTTGCTTATTCTCTCCGAATTTGATCTTAAGTATGTCACCCGCAAGTCGGTCAAAAGAAGAGCTGTAGCGGAGTTCCGGGCAGGTCACCTAGTGGAAGGAGATGAAGCGGTGGAATACCTGTTCCCAAATAAAACAATTTTGCAAGTCGAGGAGAAGACTTGGACGATGTACTTTGACAGAGCGTCCAATCAATACGGTTATGGGATAGGTGTGTTGCTGATAGCACCAGACGACTCCCATATACCTTTTAGCTTTCAAACTCCGGTTCAAGGTGTCCAAAAACAAAGCAGAATATGAAGCGTGTATCGCTGGTTTAGAAGCCGCCCTAGAACTAGGGGCAAAAAGATTGGATGTTGTTGGGGACTCGAACTTAGTTGTTTCTCAAGCAAATGGAGACTAGAAAGTCAAAGAAGAAAAGATGAAAATCTACCACCAAACCTTGGACGTTCCGATTCCTAGTTTTGAAGAACTGACTTTCACACATCTACTAAGAGAGAACAACAGGTTCGCTGATGCTTTATCAACTCTATCTTCTATGATAGACATCCCGCTTGGAGTTCAGATGCTTCCGATTATCATTGAGCAGAGATACATGCCAGCTTATGAAACTATCGCCGCAATAGATAAAACACAAGACAAAAACCCTTGGTACTACGATATTTGAAACTTCTTGGAAAATGAGATTTATTCACCTGGGCCAAATGCCAAGGACAAAAGGGGAATACAACGAATGGCCGTCTAATTTATCATTTGCGGAGGTAAACTGTATAAGAGAGGTCATCTGGGAATGCACAAGTTGTGTGTTGAAGAAGAGGAATCAAAGCGCCTGATGGAGGCCATCCATGGAGGGGAGTGCGGAGTGCACATGAACGGAGTGATGTTAGGCTGGAAGATTCTCAGGCAAGGTTACTATTGGTCCATTATGGAGGAGGATTGCATTGGTTTTGTTCGGCGATGCCACAAATGCCAAATTCATGCTAATCGCATGAACATCCCGCCGTCAAAATTGTGCAATATGACTTCGCCATAGCTTTTCTCGGTCTGGGGAATCGATGTCATTGGCGCAGTCACACCAAAAGGGTCGAATGGGCATGAATACATCTTCGTGGCAATTGATTACTTTACAAAGTGGGTGGAAGCCCAGTCTTATGCAGTGTTGAAAGCATCGCTGTAGACACCCCATTTTTGACCATTCTCAAGACTTGGATTTTCTTGCAGGTACATCCGATGATGAGTTTGATTGCTCGTCGAGCACTCGAAGTCCGCTGCGGAATGCCACAGGTTTGAGTTTTCCAAACCCTGCATCAATTCTGTCTCATTTTTGGACCATGTTTAGGTCCTTTCAACATGTTGTTGTTGATGGCCTATCGGCTATCCTTGGGCACTGCCGGCCATTGATGTGCCTTGTCGGCCATCACTGATGGCCGGCCGGCCACCAGTGTATCAGTAGATATTTTCTGATATTTTGTGCCAGTTGTTTGCATAGATTGAGCCATCTTCTTGCACATGTATGGCTGGATCTCTTTGAGGGGATTTTGCATTCTCTATATATAGAAGCCCCCTCTTGCATGTGGGGAGGGGGGGGGGTTAGAAGTTTTTGAAGACAAAAAATTTCTCTTTCTCCCTCTCTAAATATTTTGTGCCTTATAACCTAAATTCTCTACACTCTTGCATATTAGCCCTTGATCAAACTTGATCACCATTGAGTTGAGGTTGCTTGAGGTTTTATTTGAGCTCTAGAAGAGGATTTTGGCTTGGTTTGACTTGCTTTTGTTGCCTAAATTGCATCTTGTCTTCAAGAGGTAGAATACTTGTGTTTTAAGCTTAATTTAAATACTTGTTTTGCCATCTTCACATACTATTTTGAGGCTGGTTTTGACCTCTGAAAATCTCTGTTTTCATGGTCTAAAATGGTGGTTTGAGGTTTGTTTGGAGTTAGGGGTAGTCTACTCTTCTTGTTGCTTGATTATTAAGTTGTTGTACCATCTTTCAAAGCTTTCTAAAACAACTTTTTTGGCCCTTTTAACCACTGAATCTCAGAGAATTTTTAGTGCTAAAAACTATGTTTTGAAATCCAAAATGGGAGGGGGTAGCCTCCCTTCCTTGTGTCTTATTTGCAAGCCTAGATAGCCTAACATGTAAGCATGATTTTCTAGCATTTTGTACCTTAATCTCAACATGTTTTTGCTATTATTTTGGCATGTTTAAGCACTGTTTTGAGCTAGTTTGGTCCCTTGCGGCTTGCTTTGTATGCTTGTAGTGCAATTGTGCTTAATAGTTTAGCTTGTACTATGTTTCGACCTTTTATTCTAGCTATTTTTAGCATATTAGAGCATGTTTTAGGACTCCTTTTGGGCTGTTTTAGGATTGTTTTGAAGTGTTTGTACCTTTGGAGCTTTGTATTGCACACCTATAGTGTTGTGATCTTTACTAGTTTGGTGTTTTTGGCTTTTAAACATGATTTGCATGAGTTGCTTGCGTGTTGTAGTATCATTTTGCATTCCATTTCAGCATTGAAATCTTTGCAATCTCCCTCTATTCTTCACTCTTCCATTTGTTTTGAAAGTGGCTTTGAGCCTCTTGTTGGCTTGAGTGTGGAATTGAGACCCTCATGCCTAATGGTTTAATTCCTTTAGGAGTTCATTACCAACAGCATGAGGCCTCTTTCATGCTCAAGGTACTTGTGGTTTATGCCCTCTTTCCATTAGAGGACACTCACCTTGGAATTAACCGGTTAAAGAATGGATCGGTAACTAAAATGAGTAAACAAAAGCGATAAGTAAAACTTGAGCAAGATAAGCATGTTGTGTTGCATTGCATGTGTTCAATCGGACGTTATATTGAACACAAGGAAGATTGGAACATTTCATACTCAAAGTGATGAAATGAGCCAATCTCCTTGGACTCCATCACCCTTGATCATGCATGATAGGGTGGTGGTCATTTGAGTCATCTTTGTGCATTTATTGAAATTGTGCAACTTGGATCTTTGGCCATCATGCAATGAAATTGCTTGATTGGTGGTTTTGGATCCAATAGTGCCACTCCTTTGAGGTTTTGAGATCATAAAGAGGGGCACAGTACAAATAAACCCCTCGAAAACCCTTCATTTTCCTCTATTTGTGCTCTGTTGCAGTGTGCTAACTCAAAGCATCAGTGGCCGGCAGTGGCTCACTGTGAAACCACGTATTTTTTAGGTATTAATATTTTAATAAGAGATATTGGTGATTGTTTGGTGGTAAAATTTTTAGATGAAAATCTAACGTATTTTCTCTATTTGATTTATCTCTTTTTACCTCCATCTCATTATTATCATTATTCATGTATTTTATTTATTTATTTGTTTATTTTAGTTTCCTTTCTCTCCAAGTTACCTTGTCTCCAAGGAAGTTTTTTTTCTTTTTCCCCAAGTACACCCCTTTCTTCCCCACCAAGTAAACTTTACTTTATTATTTTTGCATTTCTTTTGTCCCAAGTATCCTTGTCTACAAATTGAGCTCACCTCTCAAATTCTTTCTATGGTTCTTCCCATATCTCTCTCCATTTGTTATATCGATTTAGAGTTCAGACTGAGAGTGTTTAGAGTGAGAGTAAGCATTTTCTATTGGAGGAGAGTTATATAGATTTTGTGAAATCTTACATACCTTATGGCTTAGAATTTGGAGATCCATAGAGAAATATCGAGATTCGAGTGTTGGCGACGGGGGAGATTGATTTGAGGTAATTCGGGTGGTATACAATATGATTCCTTTAAATCTCTTGCAAAGAGTGTTTATTTTAATTACTTCCAATTTGTAATCCTCTTGATTATTGTGATCATTTGATAAATCCTGTGAAATCATTATCTATTGACACGTTTGAGTACTCTGGTCATTTGATAAGTTTTTTGAAGTTGTTCTATGTAGTCAGTGTTGATTTGTCTGGCTAAATGACGTGGAATTGCTCCGTACATGGATCGAGTAGACCTTGCCAATAGCTTAGACCAATAACCCAGATAAGCGGTAGTGCTTGGGTGAGGTGGGTGAGGCCGGTCACTCGTCATGTACCGAGTAGGACTGGGTATTTGGTCCTGGATAAATTATCATCTGTGAAGTTGACTTGTTTGTGCAATTGGGTAAATTGCTTGATTATCGAATCTAATCGGTTGTGTAATTGTTGGATCCTTGTTGATTTATTCTCTGTCCGAGCCTTGTTATTCCTGTTGTATTGTATACTTCCCGAATTAATTTATTTTTCAAGTGTGGAGCAAATCTAGTGGCGATTGGAGTTGAAGCATTTAAAGAATTATTGAGTTGGAGATTTTTGGGTCAACCATTATATATTGTTTTTGGAGATTCGTAAAAATTATAAATTATAGACATTTGTGTAATTATTTTGGAGCCAATTTGTATTTTTGAGGTTATTAATTAGTTAGAATTTTAAATTTGAGGTTGAATTGATTTATTAATGGCCCAGAAGTTGGGCCGTTACACTCACTCTTGGTCGGCAAGGCACATTTTTGGCCGACAGGGGCCAACAGTAACCTACCATGGCCGACATGCCACTAGTGTAATCCTCAGCATTGATTTGGTAAGGTGGAGCAAAAAGGTTTTGAAGTGTACTCAACCCTGCAAACAGAGCCTCTCAAGAGCAAAACTGGAGGGCTTTTAGGGACGAAAACCGAGTGCATGCATTCTCCACTTCCCGAAGCAGAGCTGTGGCAGTGTAGTTTAGTTATTTCGCATGATTAGTTTATGTACATTGGCTTTGTAATTTAATTAATTAATTTGCTAATTAGTTAAGTGTTGTAATAATTAAGTAGCTTAGCTTAGCTATTTTGTTATTTTGTTTTGTAATAATTAGTCTAATTAGTTTAATTAGATTAGTTTAATTAGATAAGTGTGCGTGTGTATGTGCATGTCTTCCAACCCCGCATCTTTCTCCCTTTTATTTAATCGCTTTCGATGGTTAGATTAGGGACATTTTCAATTAGCATACCTCATGCTCGCATGTTTGCATCATTCATTTGTATTGCATGCACCGAGGCTCAACGCATCATTCAAACTGCATTATTATTTCAATACACTTCTTTGAATACGTGTTTCAAAGCATGTTATCAAAGTGTTGCAAATACCATGATTAGGTAGCCGAGCCTATTTAGTTGCATTATTGCATGTGTTGCATTAGGCATCTTGTATAGTTATGATCATACATTGTTTCTAACTAATTTTTGTTTTGGCTTGGAGTACTCGGTAAGCTTTCACGCTTTAGCATGATTGCATGAGTGTAATTGTCACATTGCCATATTTCGCATGCTTGCCATGAGGCTATGTGCTTATTTGCTAAACTACATGAATGCCTGTGGATGAAGGCTTGATTGTTTGAATTGGAACAATTCAACGAGTGTGAGTTTTAAGCCCACTTTGAGAAGTGGCAAATCATGTTTTAAGCCCATCATGTTTGATGGCAAATCCGCGTTTTAGCCTACTTGAGGGTGGCAATTTCAAACCATTTTCGAAAACAAACATGAGTTGAATTTGTTCCAATTCTTGCAATTTTAGTCTATACTTGCTTGTGCGCATCACATAGTAAAGTTAGCTAATACGGAATAAGAACACATAAGGTTTATAAAAGAACATATCATGATTAGTAGAGGCCGACCTTTTGATCGGGCAAGCGGGGGTGCTCATTTTAGGACCTTCCCCTCTCGTACCCAAGTTCTCGAGCCGAGGCAACTTTGGTGATGACGGACACGTGGCCTTTGGCACGAGTCAGGGTTTCCTAAATTTTCTAAAAATAAAATATTTAGGTGGCAACTTTGTGATCTGGCAAAGCAGTCCAGTTTTTGCATTATTTGATTCAAAATCGATTTTCCAAAATGATTTGCCGGATTGGACTCTTTGGTGTTTATCAGTTTCACATTGCACTTTGTCAGATTAGATTTAGAACCGTGGCAGGAGTCCGAACTGTAGGACCAATTCGAGCTCTCCGAAAGGGGGTGCAAAAAAGTCGAGCTACAATCCCATGTGGCCAAGTTCATCCGAAACAACATCATTTGCTGATACGGAGTCCCAAACGAGATTATATCAGATAATGGCTTCCACTTCAACAAGGAGGTGATAGACTCTTTGGAGAAATACAATGTGGCTTTTCATAAGTCATCTATATACCGGCCGCAAACCAACGGAGCAGTTGAAGCCGCCAACAAGAACATCAAGAATATCTTGTAGAAGATGGTTGAGACTTACAGGGACTGGCCAGATAAATTGCCATTCGCACTCTGGGGTTATAGAACTTCAGGAGCAACTCCTTATTCTCTCGTCTACGGTATTGAAGCTGTTTTGCCAATTGAAATAGAAGTCCTGTCGCTGCGAGTTATGGCTGAGTGTCAAATAGCAGAGGAGGACTGGCAACAAAGCAGGTTCAAAGAGCTGATGTTGTTTGATGAGAGAAGGCCGAAAGCATTGTGTAGATGTCCCCGAACGTCCCGGGAAAATCCCGTTTTGTTCATTGGGCTCACTACAGTTCGAACTCAATGTCACGGTTTTGAATCTAATCTCACGGAGTGCAATGCAAGACCGATGAATCATCACAGAGTCCAAATCCGGCAAATCGTTTTGAAAAACTGATTTTTAGAAAGAAGTGCCAAACATGGACTGCTTTGCCAGATACAGAGTCGCCACCTAAATATTTTATTTTGAGAGAATTTAGGAAACCCTGACTCGTGCCTAAGGCCACGTGTCCGTCATCACCAAAGTTACCTCGGCTCGGGAACTTGGGTACGATTGGGGAAGGTCACTTTGTGAGCACCCCCGCTCGCCCGATCAAAGATCGGCCTCTACTAATCATGATATCGAGTTTTGAAAACATTATGTGCTCTTATTCCGGTTATTAGCCTAGAATTGCTATGTGATGCACACAAAATACAAGTATAGACTGGATCATTTGAGTTGGAACAAAACATTTCATGTTTGTTTATTTGAAAAATGGTTTGATAGTGCTACTCGCAAGTACGCTAAGACGTGGATTTGCCACCCTCAAGTGGGCTTAAGAAAACATGATTTTGCCACTCTCAAGTGGGCTTAAAACTCTCAATTGGTGAATTGTTCCAATTCAAATAACCCAACCTTCACCCACAGGCATTCAGGCAGTTATATCACATAAGCAAATAGCCTCATGGTAAGCATGCTATCATGGCAGTCACTCACACGCATGCAAGGATGCTAAAGCATCCTAGCTATGCTAAAATGCCTAATGCAACACATGCAAAAATGCAACTAAGATAGGCTCGGCTATTCTAAAATGGCATATGAAATGCAACAACTGATACACGTATTCAACTCGGAATTGAAATACAATGCAGTTAGTATGATGCGCCGAGCCCGGTGCATGCAAGACAGATAAATGAATGCAAACATGCGAGCATAAGTATGCTAATTGAAACGTGCCCTAAACTAACCATCATAAGCTGGTAAATAAAAGGAAGAAAGACGTGGAGTTGGAAGGCATGCATCACACACACACGCACACTTATTACAACATTGCCCTCTCTCGGAGGGTCCGAATAAATAATACAGAATCGAATTAACTAATTATTACACAACATTAATTAATTAACGAATTAACTAAGTAAGTAAGGAAACTAGCATGCAAATTAAACAAAATGGACTGCCTCGGCTCTGTTCCGAATGATAGGGATGCATGCATGCTCAAGTCGCCTTGTCGGGAAATCCATCGCGATGCCCCCGATTTGCCTCTGTTTGCAACTGGTCCCAGAACACTGTACAAAGCTCCAGAAGGCTGCTGACCAGTTTTTGCTGCTGGTTTCCGGTTTACTGCAATAGAGAGCAAGAAAGGGGCATGGCAAAGTATTTTCAACATATGTGTGCATGACCACTATCCCCATCATTGCACATGCTCCAGGGAGTGTAGTCCTTGATCCTCGTGCCACCCATCACGCATCTCGATGCATGATGGCCGAGGAGTCGGATTGCATGACTCGATGTAAAATGAATGCACATATAAACACAACAAGGCCTAAACTCCATCATGGGTAATCCGGAGTGTCGTCGACCGAGAATCGAGACACGTTTCATCACTTGGAGTACGAAACGTCCCTCGTTTCCTGTGTTTGGACTAAACCCTATTCCAAACACAATGCAATATACATGGCATACACAATACGACTAGCATGCAACCCTAAACGCAATGCAACCTAATCATGCTAGCATGCGAGGGATGATATGCAAACATGCAACTAGCATACACAATGCTATGGACTAAGAATGGCATACTCAATGCACATGAACTATATGGCATACGCAATGCACATACGAAGATGGACATGCACGAAGACATGACCAAGGCATACACAATGTGACGATCAAGCATGCGACAACATGGATGATATGGCATACACAATGCAAGATGGACTTAAACCAAGATGGATGGGCCTCGGCCACACCCAAATCAGTGGCCAAACATGATGAAAATGAAGCAACAACACACATGCAAACATGCACAAATGCAATGGACCAAACCTAAGGCACAAAGTGCAACTCCACCAAAGCATGGTAAGCGTGAAATATGGCATACAATCACATATTTTCCAGCTCTAAAATGACATGCAAGATGGTCCCGAATCATGCAAACACCTCACACAATGCATGCTAGATGGCCCAAATACCGAAACTAGTGAAGTGGATTACACTATAGGCATGCAAAGCAATACTCAAATGGCCAAACCAGCCCTAAAAAGTCCCTATGCAGGCCAAAACAGTAGCAAATATGGACTAAAATGATGGCTTGCAAAGCATGGAAATGAAACTCATGCAATGGTCCAAAAATGAGGTATTCATGCATAACTCTCAAACACATTTAAAGAGTGAAAAACATGGGAATATGACATACATATAAGCTCTGAAATATGATTCACAATGATGCCACAACATGGAAACACCTCAAAATACGCATGCAATAGGCTTCAAAACTCAAAGCTAGGCAAGGGTATTGAACTACAACCATGCATAGCAAACATCATTCGACCATGAGGCCCAAAAATAGAGCTAAGGCAGTCCAAAACATGCACAAAATCAGTTTAAGGCATGGCCAAAAAGTGCTAGAATCAAAGGCCAAAATAGAATGCAATGTAAGCTAGTAAAGAGGATTTGCACTACAAGCATCTAAGGCAATCAAGAGGCCACTAAACCAGCAAAATTCAGAGGTATGACATGCCAAATAAAGCCCAAAAACCCACTGAAACATGGTTAATGCATGCAAGAATGAGATGCTCCTTTGATATGCTATGAAGAGGGTTATTCTACACATGCAAGATGGACATCCAATATGGCAAAACAAGCTCTGGACAGAGCCTATGCAGGTCTTAAAACTCATCAAAAATGGCCTGAAACATGGCTTGGAAGCATGCAAATAAGGGCTCCTTTGTAAGACCAAAAATGCTAGAAAACAAAACAAGGAGAGAGAGGGTCACCCCTCTCTGATTTTGGAATTCAAAATAGCATGCTAGCCACTGAAAATCCACTAGATTTTAGTGGCTAAAAGTCCAAACAAAGGCCAACACAAATGCTCTAAGGCATGGCTCAAAACAAGGTAAAATGAAGCATGCGAGGGGGTAGATGACCCCCCAAAAAAAATGATCTTAAACAAACATGTTAAGGGCCTCAAAATAAGACTTTTTTCAGTTTACACTGAAGCTCAAATATGCTTTCAAGTATAGCTAAAAGATGAAGCAAAATAAAGCCTTAAAAGGGAGAAAGTGTGTTACCCTTGTAGCACAAAAGTACCAGCAACCTCTGGACCACAAAGACAGCCTCTCAACCTCTGAAAATGGCCTCCAATATGCTTAGAGTGATGGTGGAGGGGTTAGGTTGGGAGATGGTATGCAAAGGTGCAAGAACCATGCACTTTTTGAGCTTGGATGTAGAGATATAGAGGGACTTGTATGCCTTAGGCAAATTTTTTTTTTTGAACCCTCTACAAGGAAGGGGAGCCCTTCCTTTATAGACAAGAGGGACTAAAACTTCTCCTAGAAGCTTAAAACCAAGGGCAAACATCTATGGAGGATGCAGTTTGTGCCTCCCAGCTGTCACAGTTGGAATCAACTCATTGAGACAGAACTGATGGGAGCTGGCCGACCAGTTCAAGTGGTCGGCCGACCACTTGCCCTGGTTGGCCAACCAGGGTCAAAAGGTTCAAGTGGTCGACAGCCTCCCAGGGTGGTCTCCACATGAAATGCAAGCAAGTGGTATGGTGGGAGACTAGTAAATGTGGCCCAAAAACCAAGGAGACCAGCTTCCTGTCAAGAAAATCGGTCGGCGAAGAGAAAGGTGGTCTCCAAGGAGAAAAGGTGGTCTCCCACCCTTGTACCACCTTCCAAACAATGAAAATAGGGTCCATGCAAAAAATGAACCAAGACGGATGCAAAACGAGGGTTCGGGGGCCAAAACACGCAGCCGGGTGCCCCGAAAACTGGCTGTTGAGCACTAAAAGTGGCGTGCGACCAAAAAAGTGGTCTCCCGGGCCACAGTGTCCCTCTAGACAAAGGACACAAGGTGTGTACCAAAAATCGGGCCAAACGGAGAATGTTAAGCGGTCCCGAACCGAGGCGCACGGCCGACGGCTCCGAAAACTGGAACAATGGCCTACAACCACGAAAAGCAGTCTACGACCACTGAGAGATGGTCTACAGGACCTCTCCCTTCCTCTGGGAAGAGAAAACAAGACCTGGTCCGCAGATCGAGTCAAAGCACAAAAAGTTCCGAGGCTCGGAGGCAAGGCTCTCAGCCGAACCTTCGAAACCTCGAAACAAGCACAACATGCGCAATCACTGAGCACTCAATCGATGACGTCTGAGTCTTAAGGTCGGTCAAAAATGGGGTGTCTACACATTGTATCATGTTCAATGCTATCAACGCAGAATTGCTAGGGCTTTTAACAAGAAAGTTTAGTCCCGGAATCTTAAGGAAGGGGATATGGTCCTGAAAGACAACCGAGCTCCCATTCATGACCCTAGGGGCAAGTTCAGACCCAATTAGACTGGTCCTTACATTATCAAAACTATCTGGTTGGGTGGAGCTATTATTCTCATGGACCTGGATGGCTTGGAATTTTCCTAACCGATTAACAGGGACAAGTTGAAGAAATACTATCCCTGAGAGGCTTGCTAGGTTGAAAACCCGGAAGAGCGACCTAGGCAAAAGTTAGAGCATGAAAAATTAGAAAAAAAGAAAAACTGAGCTCGCAAGGTTGAAAACCCTAAAGGGCGACTTTAGCAAAAGTTAGAGCGCAAAAGGAGAGAGTTAATACTCGAATTAACTGGAACCGAACTGTGTAAGGCCTGATTCCCATCTTTGGGATACGTAGGAAACTTCATCCTGAAGTTCGGTTGTAAACACCTCCAACTCAACTGTCCTATCCATGTGATTGATCAGGTCATCTTTGTCTGTTCTTTACCTAAGAGTTCAATTGTGATCTTCATTTTGAGAGAAGAGCTGGTTACAATGCAGAGCAGTGGTGTTCAATCAAGGGGCAGTTTGTGATCTTTTGATTTGGGTTGTACATCTCAAGGATTGATTTTGTGCGTGTCAAGTGGCGATCCTTTTCGAAAATGGTTTTAAAAAGTTTTGATAAAAGTTGATTTTGTTCAAATTTGCCTTTTACAACTTAGATCATTTTTGGACCAAAAGGAAAAAAATTTCAGTGCTCATAACTTTAATTTCATTGATTTCAACATAAAATTTCTCCAACTCTCTGATACAAATCAAAGTTGCTTTTATTACATTGCAAAAAACTTGAAAAGAAAGGTCAAAGCAAAAAACTAGGGGCATAGATGAGTCAGGTGCTCCTGCGTCCCTTACTCGTGCTTGTGGAAGCTTCTGAAGCTAAAGTGGGCCTAGTTTGTGCCTCATCCTCGAGCCAAGCCAGGCACTCACCAAAAAGGGCGTGACTTAAACTAGGGACAGGGGCCAGAAGCTCTCTTGTCCTCCAAGCAGTGAAGTGCCTACTCAAGTGTAAACCACAGATGGGGAATGAAACCGAGTACTCTACCCCTTCCTCTGGGCAAGTCTGATCATGCCCGAATTGACGTCTAAACTGGAAGGGTAAGTAGAACACACAATATGTGAGGTCGATCAATTGTATGCCAGGCTGCTGAGTCATGCTGTAGCTTATCTCGGACAGATTAAGCTAGGGGCAACGCCAGGCTATGTCAGCAGCAGACCTATTGCACATCCAATGGCACCACCATCCCTCATTCGGGAAATCCACTAGTCGGTGGTAGAAGAAATAGCCTCGGGCCGAGTACTCAGGGGAAGAGTCCACTACCTTCTATTTATCCATAAGCCACACCTGGGAAGGGATGAAAGAAAAGAGAGATTAAAGAATAGAGAGGGGTGTGTTGAGAAAAAAGTGAGAAAAGGGCTTTGAGAGAAAAATAGATCATAAATGCCGAGTGATGTGAGAAACACATATGAGAAAGGGTAGGAAACAATACCTGAAGAAGTAGTGGACTCCCCGCGAATCTGCTAATCTCTCGTTGATGAAAGGCGTCTAAGCCCATCAAAGTCTCGGCCAGCACCAAGCTAATGCAACTCTTGCCTTCTTTCAAACCTTGAGCCACTTCGACCAACCGAATGCTGGACCCGCCGAAACTAGGGGCGAGAAGGAGATGTGCAAGCATACACAAGCAGAGGGCATATTGCCTAAAACCCCGCCAGAGAAGGTCGCCCCGATCACTGATATCAGAAAATCGATGAATCAAGCTGGGTATGTACAGCTCTCCGTTGTGGGCCAAAGATCGAGCCTCGTGCAGAGTGAGCCTACACATCCGTCCCAAAGCTTAGGGGTGGCCAAAACGGGGCTTAGACATGATTTCATCATCGTGCCAGGATTCAATTAGTGCCTTAAATTCTTCAATTGTTGGGCATATTTCTTGTCCCCCGAAGCTAAAGACGTGTGTAATCGCGTCCCAGCATCGTGCCGCCGCATAAAGGAATGGAGAACAAAGTGGAGTTCGGTTTAACGGAAAAGTGCATTTATGCCAAAACTCCAGAAATTTACCTTTTCCGAGCCATCTAAAGTCGTTATCCAATCCAAGAGCTTTTCAGCAAAAAATGGCTCCATTTGTGAAGAAATTGCAGTTGAAATGAAGTTCTAGAGAAGAATTCATGAAACTCAACCTTTTGTAGAAGATAAGGTAGTGAGTGGAAGCCAGCTGTCAACTATCTGGAGGCGCTTCACATTGATGGCCGGCATGTGGCCGACAAGCTCCTTCTGTGGTTGGCAACCTTCTGTTTTTTGCCCTGCTGTCCACCTATATGCTGGGTAGTATTGAAAGCATGTTTTTTGTCTTGGGCTCTGAGTATTTTACGGTCTTGTTTTGAGTCTTTTTGGTTTTAGCAAGTTTGTTTATTTGTATTTGAGTTGTTTTTGCTTTGTTTATCGAGTTGTGTTTTTCCTTTTGCATTTCGTTTGTTGGTCGGTTCATTACATGATTAAGAACGTTGTTTCAATCAAGTGCTCTGTTGACCAATTTGATTCCATGTCCATTTCATGCAAATATGGAACTCATGATGCAAAAATAACAACACTTTTTACAAAAACTTTGAGGTTTTATTCCAATCATGGTTTTTGCAAAAGAGGAGTACAAGTTTTCAAAGCAAAATAAACCTATCTGAAGCTATACATCTGCTAATGCTACCAAACAAAAAGAAACTAAGCAAAAAATCAAAAATCAACGCCAATCGCCTCAGGCCCCGAGAGGCCCTCTTTGTCCTCTTCCTCAGAGGAGAAGACTCTGGGGCATTATCTCCATCAGTGCCATCATCACGCAAGATGGGCTCTGGAGGACTACTCTGGCCTCGAGCACCCTTACTTCCGCCTTCCCCCCCTACTGCTAGAGGAGGTGCTGCTGATGCCGGTGTTGCTGCCACCGCCGCCGGTGCAACCGGTGTAGCTGGGAACTGAAAAGACAATTGTCACATATCAGTTTCAGTATGTGTATTAGATGCAAGCATAATATGCATGTGTGTGTATCAAATGCAAGCATAGTATGCAGAATGAGTGTATGCAGAAATCAGATACAGCGTGTAAGTGCAGTGTGTGAGTGTAGTGTATCAGATATAGTTGTAGACGCGCCCCGAGGGACTTATGCTACCACAGTTCGGACTCGTTTTAGTTACGGTTCTTAATCTGAACCAAAGAGTCCAAATCCGGCAAATCGTTTTGAGAAAACAAATTTTTAGAAAAGGAGTGCCAAACATGGACTGCTTTGCCAGATACAGAGTCGCCACCTAAATATTTTATTTTGGGGGAATTTAGGAAACCCTGACTCCGTGCCAAAGGCCACGTGTCCGTCATCACCAAAGTTGCCTCGGTTCGGGAACTTGGGTACAATTGGGGAAGGTCAGCTATGAGCACCCCCTCTCGCCCGATCAAAGATCAGCCTCTACTAACCGTGATATCTTGTTTTGAAAACATTATATGCTCTTATTCCGGTTATTAGCCTAGAATTACTATGTTATGCGCGCAGCAAACAAGTATAGACCAAATCGCCTAAATTGGAACAAAACATTTCATGTTTGTTTTGAAAAATGGCTTGCTACTCGTAAGTAGGCTAAAGTGCGGATTTTGCCACCCTCAAGTGGGCTTTAGAAAATATGGTTTTGCCACTATCTAGTGGGCTTAAAACTCACAGTTTTAATGTGTTATTCCAATTCAGGTAATTCAACCTCCATCCACAGGCATTCAAGCAGTTATAACACATAAGCAGCTAGCCTCATGGTAATCATGCTATTATGGCAACACTTATACGCATGCGGTATGCTAAGGCATAAAAGCTTACCTAGTACTCCAAGCCAAAACAGAAACTAGTTAGTAATCATATGCGTGATCCTAGTTCATGTTAAGGTGGCTAATGCAACACATGCAAAATGCAACTATAATAGGCTTGGCTATCCTAAAGATGGCATGTGAAATGCTGCAACTAACAAGTACTCAACTTGGAATTGAAATACAAGTGCAGTTAGCATGATGTGCCGAGCCCGGTGCATGTAAGACAAATGTATGGATGCACGCATGCATAGCATAAGGTATGCTAATTTAAATAAGACCTAGTCTACCATCATAAGCGGGTAAATAAAAGGGAAGAAAGACGTGGGGTTGGAAGACATACACACACTCACACACACTTATTACAGAATTGCCCTCGCTCGGAGGGTCCGAATAATTATTACATAACCGAATAAATAATTAACTACTTAATTAATTATTACAGAATTCCTATTTAATTAACAAATTATATGCAGAATTAAAGTGGCCACAACCCCCGCCTCAAAATGTTTGGATGATGCATGCTTGACTCGTACTGCCCGGAAGCTCGCTGCCATAGCACTGTTGCCTCTGTTTACACTGCCTTGCTCCTCTGAAGACTGCACAAGTCTTGGGTTAGGTTCTCTGCACACCGTGGAACACAACCAGCTAGTAGGAATGGCCACCGGCCATGGGAAATGGCCACCGGCCACTGATGAAGTTATCGGCCATTCATTGATGGCCGGTTGGCACTGCGGATGGCCGGTCGGCCAAAACTTCCTGCAAAAATCAGTTTTGACAGCAACAGAGGGCAAGCAGTGTATGGCATGGAATTTTCAAGCAAATGTAAGCATGGTCACACTCCCTATCACGCAATAGACTCAAGGGAGCATGACCCTCGACTCTCGGGCCATCAATTATGCATGATGGCCTAATAAGCCAAGTTTGCTACTTAATGTAAAAATGCATGCAACAAAAAATGGATGAATGCCAACACCCTATCATGTTGGGGTCAAGGGGATTGGCGACCAAGGGTTGAGACGTGTTTTGTCACTTGAAGTACAAACACTCCTTACCCCTCAAGTTTGGCTTGACACCCCAAACCAAACAATGCAATGCATGTATACAAACTTGGCTCAAAGATGCAACATGAGTAATGCAATGTGCCAAACATACAAGATGTAATGCTATGTAACTCATCATGCAAACTATGACATGAAATGCAACTAGCTAACAAAATGCAAGCATGCAATTATGATAATAGGCAAACATGAAATCAAAGCAATGCAACATGATCATGCAATGCAAAGGGGCAAACCTCAGCCCACCCCAAAACAGTGGCAAAAGATGCCTAAAATGATGAACAAACACTCATGTAAGCATACACACCAATAGGCCCAAGATTAAGGCATAACAAAGGAGTATTCTACTACCACTACCCCAAGCAAACATGGCATGAGCTATACAACCAAAAACAGAGTTTGAGTGCACTGAAATAAGTCCTAAAACCCACTGATATGGCAGCCCCGAAGGCTTAAACACTTAGGCGTGCACAATGCTCATTTCAAGGCATAAAAGGACACATCTTCAAAGCATGAAAGAGGTGACGAATGCAAGCATACAAGCATGGTTTGGGGACTGAAATGACATGGCAAATGACTTCAACTCATTGAAATAGACCAACTAAGGCATGTTTATGACTCACACACTTAGGGTTCACAAGCCAAAATGCATAGCATCCATATCAAACATGTCAAGCATGACCAAATCAGTAACCAACAGAAGCATGGAAAAATAATGCTAAAACCTTCTTAGGACCAAACCAAAATCATGCTCAAATGATATGCTACAACATGATACACTTTAAGCCAAATGATGGGATTTCAAAGCAAGTGTATTATACATGCAAAAGGCCAAAAAAAAAAAACACATGAGGCAGAGACAATACATGCTAAATGAGCACCAAATAAGCTCTGAAATAAAGCCAAACAAGACTAGGCATGCATGCTACCATATTGAGCCAAATATGCAAACAAAAGAGAGACCAAGGGAGAGGGGTCCCTCCCCTAAGCAAGACCTCAAAACCTCTTCTTCACCACTGAAAATCCATTGGATTTCAGTGGTGAGAAGGCTAATACACAATAGTAACCAAGACTCAACAAAGAAAGCACAAAACGGACCAAACAAGGCCTAAGAGGGGGAGGTCGACCCCCAACAACAAAATGACCTTAATGAAACATCTTAAGCATGCAAAAATAAGACTTTTTTTAGTTATACACAAAGTCTAAAACAATAAGCAAGATAGGCAAAAGTCTAGTGCAAGATTGAGAAATCTAAAGTAAAAAGGTTACCCTTGAAGAACCCTTGATGAACAGCAGGTGCAGCCATCTTCTTTTGGTCAAAACTAGTCCAAAAACTCAAGAACAAACCCTCCAAGCCTCTCAAGGTCGAAGCAAGGTGTGATGGTGTGTGTCTTAGTGCAAAACTAAGGTCAAAACACACTTTTTAGGCCCAAAACACACATAAAAGAGGAGAGAGAGAGAGAAATATAGAGAGAGAAGATGTATCTAACAGATATATATGTATAAGCTCTGGTTTTTGTTCAACATCAACAACCCCGAACAATGGAGGAGGAGAAGTTCTTATATAGGCAATGCAAAAGCTTGAAGCTTCTCAAAGAAGCTAAATAAGAAAGGGGCAAAGGGGGCAAGAAGGTCAAGGCTTCTTGAGGAAGCCATGACAAAGGGTCAAGCTTCCTCAAGAAGCTTGACCAAAGGGTTCAACCTTCTAGAAGGAAAAGGGTGTGCAAAGGCTCAAAACAGCCACATTATGCACGGGGGAGAGTGCTGGTGCATTCCAACTGGCACAGCTGGCATGCACCATGCCTGAAGGGTGCAAAAGGGGCATACCGGCCAGCAAAAGAGGTCACCGGCCAAATAAAGTGCCGGTCGACCATATAAAGTGCCGACCGGCCATTGGTATCAAGAAACCATGGCCGGTAGCCTCAAAACATGGCCGGTGGCCTCAAGCTACGGCCGGTGGGTGCCAGGGGTAGCTAACAAGCTACTCTATACCCTCAGAAACAAAAACACAAGTGTTTGGTGCAAAACTGAACACAGAACAGTCGAGTTGAGAGGTCCTGAGGCAAGGCGCGTGGCCGAGACCTCCGGGAACTCAAAACGAAACACGAACATGAGATGATCACCAAGTGTTCAAGCGGTGACGTCCAAGTCTTGAGGACGGTCAAAAATGGGGTGTCTACAATAGTGTGTCAGATGTAGTTTGTGAAAGACTACAGTTGAAATGTCAGCATATCAGTGGAAAATTAATAGCATGGATTGCAAATTAAAGGAAATTACCGGGATGCCGTGGAGACCGTGCAACGTCTCCCTCCTCTGTGCCATGCCCATCAAGGAGGCTATCAGCTCGAGAGCGCTCCTTGTGTACTCTATCGATGCCTGTAAATGCATTTGGGTGATTAATGTTCGCAATAAACATATCTGAAATGAAATATGGGATGTAAATCGTAAAGAATGGTCCGTACCGTAGTTGAGCCTCGAACCCCGGTAAGCTTATGCTCAGCCGCTGCATTCAATCGAGACCTGGTAAGCAGTACCGGTATGTCGCCAGCATCTAAGCATGACAGGAAGCTCTGGCCAACGGGTGCTCTGCCCCGCATGCGGAGCCCCTCTAGCACGGGTCTTGGTCACTCTGGTCGCCCTGGTCGCCCTACACGCCTTTCTTGCTGCAGGAGCCCCCGTCCCCTCGCCTCCGCGAGCACCTATCAGAGGTGGCATCAGATGGGTCTAAATGAAGGTCGCATAGTCGCCCTTTGCTCTGAAGTAATCAACATCCAAGCCCACCATGAACTGAGTAACTACATCAACAGATAGGCTGTCTGCTGATCTCATAGACTCTGGCGGTGCCTTTGGAACAATCGGGTCTGGCAAGCCCACAGTCTATCAAACGAACCACTTACTCAGGAACCAGGCCTGGCAAACTGGGCCCTCAAGTAGAATACAGAATCAAGAAGTGGCCCAGGCCCCAGCATACCGGTCCTGTACCCTAGCTGCCATCATAGCCCAAGGCTATCACGTGATCTGCAAACAGAGCGTACAGATTGTTAGTTACTGTCAGTTGCTAAAGTGTGAATATCCTAACAGTTGTAAAGCAAAGATGACTGTGTTTTGGGTTACCTCATGGGCAGCCACTGTGTTGAAATAATGGTGGAAGAAGGTAAAGGTCTCACGAGTCCTACGTTGACATCTGCCATCATACCGCCGCGAGTAGGGAACTACCAGTGGGAGCTACTCCATGGGCTCTGGGGCAGGTGCTAGAAAATAAGCATAAACCCACAACTGCAAGGAAAGTGTAGTAATATGTGATCAACAATGTATGGATAGATGCAGAAAATGCAAAGAGAAAGCACAATGCATAAACAGATGCAGAAAGTGCAAAACAGAAAGCACAATGCATAAACAAATGCAGAAAGTGAAAAACAGAAAGCACAATGCATAAACAGATGCTGAAAATGCAAAGTAGAAAACATACAGCATGAACAAATGTAGAAACTGCAAAGCAGAAAGCACAGGTGTTGAACAGATATAAAGCAGAAAGTGTGAAGCTAAAAATGTAAAGTACAAAAAGGGAACTAAAATGTGTACCTCTCAGGCTCGCCAGTAGCCTCCGATCAGCTCTTTCCTCAAGCGAGAGGTAGAGCTCATGTAACCATACAGGGTGGCAAGGCCAACTCCGCCCCAATCATAGAAGCACCCGAGGAAAGGTCCCCAGGGCACTCGCAGATACAAGCCCACAGTGTTCCACCTGTTCGAAAACAAGGTGGTACCGAGGACAAACATCAAGAAGCCTCTGGCATACTGCTCTATCTCCTCTATTGTCTCGGGCTCACTCCCTTTGAATTGCTTAGCGAACTAGCTATATCTGACCATAGCTGTCTGGTACAAAGGCGGGCGTGCTCCTAGTAACTCGATCCAGGCGGCCTCCCACTCCCTCATGTCTGTGTCAAAAGGGATCGGATCACCCCCTACTCCTAAGCCAGTGAGCATGGTAAAGTTGTAGGGAGTCATCGTCATCTCCCTGATAGTGGAGAAGTGGAAGGAGTTGGTGGTGTCCCACCACCTCTCCACTAATGCTCCCAGAAGAGGATGACTCGCGATAACCCGTGTCAGGCTGGAGTAGAATAGGCCGAAGCCAGTCTCGTCCACAATGTCACAAACTCCAGTAGGGAGCTCGTTGTACCAATCTTGCACAGTAGTAGCTCCGTACCCTCTGAAGGCATGAAAGTATAGTCAAATAAAAGGCAGTGCAAGAAATGCAATTTAAAGACAGACAGGAATGCATGAAAACAGAGTTCATACCTTAACGGCGATGGATGAAAGGTGAGAAGCCGGCTCCCTCAGCAGGAGGTCCTCCGGTGCACTGAGAACGAAGTCGCTAAAGCACCTAATGCCACTGGCTGGCAAGATATGTGTCCGGGGATGGTACCTCACTGGATCAAAAGGGCGTACCCTCAACAGTATTAGCTTTGGCTCGAGCTTAGGCTCAAACTCAAACTCGGCCTCGAGGTCGGCCTCAATGTCAACTGTCGGCCCCTATGCCTCGGAAATGGATGGGACTATGAGGGGAACCTCTAGAGGAGTCTCATCATGTGGTAAATCATCTGCCATCTGGAAAATGGGTGAAAAGTAGGTGAAAAGTGAAGAAAAATGGACAAAAGAGGATAAACTTGGAAAAAGTCAACCCTAGGAGAGAGAAAATGGGAGACAAAGTCAAAGCCAGGAAAAGTGCACCAAACTCGAGGGGAACGAGCCTAGAGTGGTGAAAATCCAAGAAAGAGTGTCGAAATCAAATTCCAATCGGATCAAAGTAAAGAGAACTAAGAGGGTTTAGCGATAGTTTGCGTGGGGCGTTGGAAAACGTGTAAAAAGCTTAGATCTAGAGAGAAGAAGTGTCTAGAGAGAGAGAGGGAAGAATTTTGGCCTTGGAGAAGTAAGGAAATGAGCCCTTGTCATGTACACTTAAAGACCCGAGAGTAAAATCCCCAAATTGCCCCGAACTGCCATCGATGGCTGGCAGGTGGCCGGCAAGGCTTTTTAGTGGCCGGCATGTGGCCGGCAACTGGCCGGCAGCCCTCTTCTATGTCCTGGTGTTGTTTGGCCCTTTTTGTTTCCGAGTGGTTTGTGGAAGGTTCTGTTTTGGAAACTTGCAGCTGTGTTCCGGTGTGTGAACGTGTCCCAGTTGCTACTCTGAACAAGTTGTATCCTTTTGAACATGTTGCAATTTTTCTGAGATGTAAATCGGAGGTGCCATTTTTTCATTTTATGCCTTTGCTCTTTTTCGTTGCATAGCACATGCTATCAATCATACATAGAATATGCTTTAGCATCTTGCATAGAACATGCCTTTACTTAACTTCATGTCTCGGTTGTTTATCTTGCATAGAATATGCATTGTCACTGTATCGCATGTTGTTAGCTATTCTTTCACAAATGGAAAAGTTCTTTTCTTTTCTTTCTTCCTTTGCCACCACAAGCAAACGATATTGTATGTATGGTTCGTTTGGAAGAGTTCTAGATCAAGTTATTTTTGTGTCTCGGTAGGAGAACTTGCATGGCTTTGTAGATAAGATCATGTTGTGCTTCTATCGCACTTATTCACTTTGTGCATCTATCGCACTCGTTCACTTTGTGCACCTATCGCGTTGATTCATGTTGTGCATCTATCGCACTCGTTCACTTCGTGCATTTATCGCACTCATTCACTTCGTGCATCTATCACACTAGATCACTTTGTGCATCCATCGCACTCGTTCATTTTGTGCATCTATCGCACTTATTCATGTTGTGCATCTATCGCACTCGTTCACTTTGTGCATTCATCGCACTCTTTCACTTTGTGCATCTATTGCACTTGTTCATTTTGTGCATCTATCGCACACCCCTCTTTTTCATCTTGGAACATGTGAAACATGACCCCAAGCGGTTTTTTTTTATTTCTTAGGATGCGTGAAACATGGCCATGAGCAGGTTTCATCTCGGGACGTGTGAAACGCAACCCCGAGCAATTTTTTTTGTTTCTCAGGACGCATGAAATGCGGCTTTAGATGGGTTTCATCTCAGGACATGTGAAACGTGACCCCGAGTGGTTTTCTCAAAATCTCAGGATGCATAAAGCGCGGCCCTGGGCGGCTTTCCTCTTGAGACGCGTGAAACGCGACCCCGAGCAGTTTTGTTTCTCAAAACGCGTGACACGCACCCTGGGCGGGTTTCATCTTGGGTCGTGTGAAACGTGGCCCCGAGTGGTTTTTGTTCTTTAATTTCTCAGGATGCGTAAAATGCAACCTCGAACAATTTTTTTTGTTGTTTCTCAGGATGCGTGAAACGTGGGCCTGGGCGGGTTTCATCTCGGGACGCGTAAAACGTAACCCTGAGTGATTTGGTTGTATCTCAGGATGCGTGAAGAGTGAGCCTAAGCGATTTTTCTTGTATCTCGAGACACGTGAAACATGATCCTGAGAGGTTTTCATTCTTCAGTCTCTCGGGACGTGTGAAACACAACCCCGAACGATTTTCGATTTCTTAGGATGCGTGAAACGCAACCCCTAAGTGGTGTTTTCTTTCCTCATCTCTTGTTTTGGCATGGTCAGAGTGGAACTTGTGTTGGTTTTAAGCTTGAAGCTGCTCATTCATGTTTTGTTATCTCGATTATTGCTTATTGCATCATCTTACATGATCATAAGTTTTCAAAATAGCCGGCTTCACGGAGCGTATGAGTCCACCTTTCAAAGTTGCATTGTGCATATCATTTGCATCTTGCCCCAGAACTACGCTGGTTTGATTTCTTGCAAAGGGATACGTAGGTAGCCTACGGGCATAACCATTTATTTCTGTTTTGATTGTTTGTCCAAGTCTTACAGCCATGTCAAAATGGGTCGTCTTCGGGCTTTGACATTTACTCACGCCATTTCATGACTCCGAGTTCTGTCAAAAAGGGGCAATTGTAGACACCCTATAGACGTCCCCGAACATCCCAGGAGAAATCCCGTTTTGTTTATTGGGGCTTACTACAGTTCGGACTCAAATGTCACGGTTCTGAATCTAATCCTGCAAAGTGCAATGCGAGACCGATAAATCACCAAAGAGTCCAAATCCGACAAATCGTTTTGAAAAACAGATTTTTAGAAAGAAGTGCCAAACATGGACTGCTTTGCCAGATACAGAGTCGCCACCTAAATATTTCATTTTGGGGGAATTTAGGAAACCCTGACTCGTGCCTAAGGCCACGTGTCCGTCATCACTAAAGTTACCTCGACTCAGGAACTTGGGTACGATTGGGGAAGGTCACTTCGTGAGCACCCCCGCTCGCCCGATCAAAGATCGGCCTCTACTAACCATGATATCGAGTTTTGAAAACATTATGTGCTCTTATTCCGGTTATTAGCCTAGAATTACTATGTGATGCACACAACATACAAGTATAGATTGGATCGTTTGAGTTGGAACAAAACATTGCATATCCGTTTGTTTGGAAATGGTTTTGAATTTTGCTACTTGCAAGTAGGCTAAAATACGGATTTCGATGAATTATCCCAATTCAAGCAACCCAACCTTCACCCACAGGCATCTAGACAATTATATCACATAAGCAATTAGCCTCATGGTAAGCATGCTGTCATGTTAACACTTACACACATGCAAGATGCTAAAGCATAAACACTCACAGTGTACTCCGAGCCAAAATAAGAACGTGTTAGTAATCAAATGTATGATCCAAGTCCATGTTAAGATGGCTAATGCATCGCAGGCAAAATGCAACTAGAATAGGCTCGGCTAATCTAAAATGGCATGTGAGATGCGACAATTTGATACACGTATTCAAGTTGGATTTGAAATACTATGCAATTAGTATGACGCGCCAAGCCCGGTGCATGCAATACAGATGAATGATGCAAACATGCATAGCATAAGGATGCTAATTGAAACGTGCCCTAGAACTAACCATCGTAAGCGGTTAAGTAAAAGGGAGAAAGAAGTGGAGGTTGGAAGACATGCATCACACACACGCACGCTTATTACACAATTGTGCCCTCTCGAGGGAGGGATTGAAAGAATAATACAAATTAATTAACTAACAAGCTAACTAATTATTACAAATCCACTTAACTAATTAAACAAATTAATTAAGCTAAGAAAAACAGTAAAGCAGCCTCGGGAAGAGGGATAAATGCATGCGTGTTCGACTCCGCTCGGAAATCCATCACCATACTCATGCTGCCTTTGTTTACACTGCTTTGCACCTCTGAAAACTTTGCAAGTCCCAAAGATGCTTCTGAATCACCTTCTGAGCACTGTGGGATATCACCGGCCAGGAGTCAAGGCCACCGGCCAAGGGGAACTGGTCATCGACCACTTGTGGTAATCTCGGCTAACAATTAATGGCCGGCCGGCACTGAAGATGGTCGACCGGCCATTTATTCCTGCAGAATGCTGTTTTGCTGCAGCAGAGGACAAACAGAGCATGGCAATGCATTTTCAAAGCAATGTTTGCACGACCACCCTCTCTATCATGTTATGAACTCAAGGAAGTGTAGCCCTCGACCCTCGGGCCATCAATCACGCATTCTAATGCATGATGACCCAAGGTGCCAAATGTGCATTTTGATGTCAAATGAAATGCACACAAATACATAGAAGAGCCCCAACCTCTATCATGATTTATCAAGAGGCAAGGGAGGCAAACATGCACAATGCTATGCAACCTAAACATGCAAGCAAACCAATGCAACATGAGCATGTGAACAAACATGCAAACATGCAAACATGTAACCACATATCAAACATATGGCAAAATGCAAGCTAACAAGGATTTAAAATGCAACTTAAACATGCAATAACATGCAATGAGCCGAGTATGCAACAACACACAAGGCAAGCATGCAACAACATGCAAAGGATAGACTTACACCAAGATGGACAGCTCTCTAATAGGTCCAAAACAGTGGCCAAAATGCTAAAGGAAAAGGGGCGAATGCACATACAAACATGCATGCTAATGGACCCAACACTCAAGCATCAAAAGGCAACTTTTAAGTACACTTAAAAGGGAAGGAAAAGCATGCCAATGTGACAACATTACATGCTCTGAAATGGTGCTAAGAGTGATGCCAAATCACATAAACAAGTCAAGCATGCATGATTAAGGCTTAAGGCTTAAAACTAGGCAAGGGAATTGAACCAATGCTACACAAAACAAAGAGCATATGGCAAGCGTAACCCAAGACAGTCCTAAATCATGAAAAAGTGAGCCTAAAACATGCAATGATCAAAGCCAAAACAAGCTAACACGAAGGGGTAAAATCATGAGGCATGCAAGGCCATCAAAGAGGTGTTACACTACACCTACTACAACCAAACATGGCATGATTTAAGCAACCCAAAACAGAGGTATGACATGCTAAAATGAGCCTAAAAACCCGCCTAGATGGCATCCCAAAGGCCTAAGTATGATGTCATACACAATGATACATTCATGAGGCATAAAACACATACTCTTTAAGACATTAAACGAGTGATAAGTGCAAGTATTCAAGCATGAAATATGAACTGAAATAACATTCTAAGTGATGCCAAACCACTGAAATGATTCAAATAGAACGTGCTAGCAACTTGGACACTCAAAGCCTACAAGCTAAATTACATGGTAGCTATACAAAGAAAGCCATGGATGACCAAGACAACCAAAATCAGACCTCAAGCATGTTAAAACAAGGCTAGAAGCTTCACGAAGTTGAGCCAAAATCATGCTAGAAACACATGTTACAACATGATGCATGTTAAGGCCAAAACATGGGATTACAAGACAAGTGTATGGAGCATACAAGGCATGTCTAAACCAACTCAAAACAGAGGTGTATCATGGCAAAACAAAGCCTAATACATACTGAAATGGAGCTAAAACAAGTTAAAAACACATGCTAGCATATAAGCCATTTATGCAAGCATTAAAGACAACAAGAAGAGGGGACCCTCTCCTTTTTAGGACCTCAAAACCACCTCTCCACCACTAAAAATCCTCTGGATTTCAGTGGTAGAGAGGTCATGCAAAGACCAAAACAATGGCCAAAAGGTATGGCCTAAAACAAGGCCGAACAAGGCCTTGGAGAGGGGAGACAACCCCAAACCTCAAAGTAACCTTAAACAAAGTTCTAAAGAACACAAAATCAGAACTTTTATCAGTTATAGTCGAAGCTTAAAACAATATGCAAGATAGGTTAAAAGCTTGTGCAAAAATGGGGAATAAAGAAGATAAGTTCTTACCCTTGAAGAACCTCTTCAAGAACACCACTCCAGCACCTTCCTTGGATCAAAACCAGTCCAAGAACACTAACAAGAACTCCTTAGAGCCTCAGCAATCAAGGATAGTGTAACACTAGGTGCCTTAGTGCAAAAATATGAACAAAACACCTTTTAGAACACTATTACACACACAAAACAAAAGAGAGGGAGATATAGAGATAGATAGATATATAACTCCTAACCCTAATTTTTCAGAACCTCTGAGAAGGGAGGAGGGCCTCCCTTCTTATAGGAATTCAATTCCTAAGCTTCTTAGAGAAGCTAACACAAGGGAGCAAATCCCTCCATACACATGTATGGAGGGGGTGTAATGTGGATGCCAGCTGTGAAAGCTAGCATAAAATATCTGCCAAAAGTAGATGGAAAGGGGTCGACTAGCAGACATGGCCGATTGACCAACAAATGTGGCCGACCGGCCAATAAATGTGCCGACCGGCCACAACCTTCGGCTGATGGCAAGAAAAAAGGGCCGGTGGCATCATGCCTTGGCCGGTGGGTTGAGGAGATGGCTAACAAGCCACCCTCTTCCCTTAAAAATAGAAATACAAGTGTTTGGTCCATAACCAAGCACAAAACAGCCAAGTTGAGAGATCTTGAGGCGAGGCGCGCGGCCGAGACCTCCGAGAACTCAAAACGAACACGAACATGGATGATCACCGAGTGTTCAAACGGTGATGTCCAAGTCTTGAGGACGGTCAAAAATGGGGTGTCTACACACCCCATTTTTGACGGCCCTTACGACTTGGACACCATTGCATGCACACCCGATGATGAGTTTGTATGCTCGTCAAGTGCTCAAAGTCCTTAGCGGAATGCCACAACTTTGAGCCTTTAAAACCCTACACCCTTGTTGCCTCAGTTTTGGACCAAGCCTTGGTTCTTCAAGCCTGCAGCCTCTGGTGGCCTGCCGGCCACCCCTTTTGGTCTGCCGGCCATCACTTGTTGGTTACCGGCCACCAGTGTGTTTTGTAGATATGTGATAGCTGCGCCAGCTGTTTGCACAGATGCATGCATCTTCACCCACGTGTAGGACTGGATGTTCTTGAGGGGAATTCATGTTTTCTATATAGGAGCCCCCTCTCTCATGTTTAAGGTTGGAAACATTTTAGATCAAAAAAATTTCTCGCTCTACAATTCTCTCTCTCTCTAGCAAATTTCTACACTTTTGTCTACAAATCCTTAACCTTTGTCTATACACCCTTAACCAAACCTTCTCATCTTTGGGCTGAGGCACTTTTGAGCTTGGTTTGAGCTTTTGAAGGGTGTGTTGTCTTGGTTTTGTTGCTTGAATTCCCTTTCCTCTTCAAAGGTATAAGGCTTTACCTCTTTGCTTGCTTTAACTACTCTTTTTCCTGCAATTTTCCAACTGATTTTGGGCTGTAAAACTTCTATAATTTTGAGCTGAAACTTGGGTCCTAAGGCCATTAAAGGTTAAGGGGTGGTTAACCCTTCTTTGCACCTTGTTTTGGAGGCCTTTGCCCTTGTGTTTCCCATCCTTTTGCTATCTATTTTTGAGCTTTTAAACATTGATTTTCAGAGCTTTTTTCAGTGGCCAAAATCATGTTTTGAAGTCCAAATTTGGAGGGGTTAGCCTCCCATCCTTGTGTCTTGCTTACTAGCCTAGGTTGTGCCATGTTTTAGCTAATTAATCTAGCTATTTTTGTCTTAATTCCAGCATGGTTTAGGACTTATTTTAGACTATTTTAGCGCTATTTTGGGCTGATAGTTGCATTTGAGCTTTATTTTGCATGCTTATAGTGTAATTGTCCTCATGAGTTTGGTGTTCTAGGCCTTAGACACCATCTCTTTTGAGTTGATAGCATTTATTCATGCTTTTCTCACTCATTTTCAGTACTAATAATCTTTGCAACCTCCCATCTTTCTTGGCTTTTGTTTTTCTTTGAGAGTTGTTTTAAGCCTCTTGTTCTTTTAAGCATGAGATTGAGGTTGTCATGCTTAATGGTTTAATCTCTTTTAGGGGTTCATTATCAACGGCATGACATCTCTTTCATGACTTAAGTTAACTCTTGGTTTGGTACTTCACTCCATTAGAGGACTTAAACTCACCCTTTGAACTCAATTGATTAAAGAATGGTTGGTAATTTAAAATGGAGTAAAATTGAGGTTAAAATTGGTGAAAGATATTAATTTGGTTGTGTTCAATCGGACGTTAATTGAACATATGGAAGCTTGAACCATTTAATACTCATTAGTGATGAAATGATTCAAGTTTCCGAGGTCACTACTTCTCTTGATCATTCATGATAGAGAGGTCGTTTTGAGAGTCTTATTTTATTGCATTTATTGAATTTGCACACTTTGGTTCACAAGCCATCATGCAATGAAATTTCTTGAGTTGGTGGTTTGTGGTTTAAGTTCACTACTCCTTTGATTTGTTCATGAAAAGGAAGGGTGAGTTGTGCAAACAAACCCTTGAAATACCCTGTGCATTGCTCTGTTTGTTCTCTATTGCAGCAAGGTGAACTGGGCAGCAGTGGCCGATAAGCCAATTTCCATGGCCGACCGGCTATCACTGGTGGCCGACAGGCCTCATCACTGGCTGGCTGACCACTGATGCAAAATTCAGCAGAATGTTTGTGAGGTAGAGCAGAGTTCTTCTGGAAGTGGCCAACAGTGTATGTGTTCTCTGTGTAACAGAGCCTCTCCGTCAGCAAAACAGTGGCATTTCGGGTGGAAACCAAGCAAGTGCATAAGCATTCCTCGCATACCAAGCATGTTTAAGCTTAAATACTTAACTTAGATATTTATTGTAATTAATTAGTTGTAGCTAGTTAATTTTGATATGTGTTGCATGTAATTAGTTAGTTAACTAGTTATTCGATTTTGTCTTGTAATAATTAGTTAGCTAGATTAGTTAATTAATTTCTTGTTGTTGTAAAAATTAGTTAAGTAGTTTAGCTAATTTCTTTTGTTTTGTAATAATTAGCTTAGCTTTAATTAGTTAGCTAGTTGGCTAGTTTATTCATTCGGACTCTCCTTCGTGAGCGCGCAATAACATGTATGTCTTCCTACCCCACGTCTTTCTCCGTTTTATTTACTAGCTTATGATGGTTAGTTTAGGGCATCATGTTTAATTTAGCATTCACATGCTTGCATCCACTTGTATTGCATGCACCATGGCTCGGTTCATCATTCTACTTGCATTGTCATTTGAATACGTACTTAGACGGCATGTTATTTAATTGATTCATATGCCATATTAGTAGCCGAGCCTATTAGTTACATTTTTGCATGCATTGCATTAGTCATTTTGCATAGTTAGAATCATGCATTTTTCTAACTCTTTCATCTTTTTTGGCTTGGAGTACTAAGTGAGCCTTTACTTGCTTTAGCATATCACATGAGTGTGATTGTTGCCATGACTAGCATGCTTACTATGAGGCTAAGTGCTTAAATGATAAACTGTTTGAATGCCTATGGATGAAGGCTAATTGCTTGAATTGGAATAATTTGAGTAAATATTTATATGCAATCACTTTTTCAAGTGGTACATATTCGAAACAATTTTCATAACAAACATGAATCGAGATGTTCTAATTCTTGCAATTTAGTCTATACTTGTGTGTGTGCACATCACATAGTAATGCTAGCCTAATAATCAAAACAAGAGCATATAACGTAGATAAGAATCACATCATGATTAGTAGAGGTCGATCTTTGACCGGGCGAGCGGGGGTGATCAATTCATGACCTTCCCCTCTCGTACCTAAGTTGTCGAGCCGAGACAATCTTGGTGATAACGGACACGTGGCCTTTGGCACGAGTCATGGGTTTCCTAGATTTCTCAAAAATATTTAGGTAGCGACTCTGTATTTGGTAAAGCAGTCCATTTTTGGCATTTTTTATTCAAAATTGATTTTCCAAAAAGATTTGCCGGATTGGGACTCTTTGGTGATTATCTATTTCACATTGCACTTGTGGAATCAGATTCAGAACCGTGAGAGTCCGATATTGTGGGGCTTATTCACCTTTTGAATGGGGGCACGGAAAAGTCGAGCCACAAACAACAACAGCCGCAGCCGGCAGCATCTTCTGCATCCCATGCACCTCCTACGGGTATTCCAGCACCTGGAGCCACTGCACAGACCGCCAGTGTCTAAGAGAATGAGGGCATTCCGGCTGAACCGATCCCACCACAAGCCTCCAAAGTACCTGTGTAT
This sequence comes from Camellia japonica, assembly GCA_030407325.1. NCBI lineage: Eukaryota > Viridiplantae > Streptophyta > Magnoliopsida > Ericales > Theaceae > Camellia > Camellia japonica. Next base: position 108,914,917 of record JAPPVO010000016.1, on the reverse strand, counting down.
CAAACTGAGCCTTCGTTTGAGTTTGAAGTTGACCCGACTGTGCTTAAGGTTAACAAGCTAGAGAAGCTATTCAAAAGAGCATAGGGTGTTAACTCTATCCCTGATATAGAAGACGGGTACATCGACTCTGCCGTAACATTGTTAGATCGGTTAAAAATGCCACACATCGATCGATTCGATGGCTCCGAAGACCTCATGGTTCATCTTCGGCTATTTTTAGACATCTTACGGCCGATAAACCTGACCAGATTGCAAAAGCTCTCCCATTTTGGCCGGACCATATCAGGAATAGCAGCCATATGGTATGCGAAGTTGGAGGATTCTGTGAAGCAGAACTGGGAAGAAATGGCCGAGGCCTTTATAGCTCAATACTGGTATAACACACAAATCGAGGTCACAACACGTGATCTTGAGGCAACGCGCCAGGAGCCAAAGGAGGGCTTCTCAGACTTTGTGATGAGGTGGAGGGCTAAGGCTTCAGTGATGACTACACGGCCTTATGAGAAAGATCAGATAAGGATGGTAGTCCACAATCTGCACGGGAAGTTGTTGCAGAAGATGATCGTTCTACCTCTGTTCACATTCATCGAGCTCCATGAGATAGGGGTTCAGATTGAAGACGCCATGAAACAAGGCTTGATTATAGATGAAAGAGAGCACACAAAGAGGCCTTTTGTGCGTAGTTCCAATGCTACCACCAATGGTAGCACATCTGCGCGGCCGTCGGATATGAGCGTTGTCACCACCACAACCAAGACCGCCAATCCCTTTTCCAATACAACACCACAAACTTCAACCAACCCTGTTCGATCCCAGAGGACCTTTACCCAACTCTACATGAACCTATCTCAAGCCATGAAGGTGTTGATCAAAAAAGGGCACCTCAAACTATTAGAGCCTCGCCCACTACCTGACCCTCTTCCACCGAAACACAACCCAGCAAAGTACTGTGCGTTTCACCAACAGCATGGTCACGATATCGACCAATGCTTCAGACTTCGTCATGAGATTCAAGATCTCATTGATAACAAGGTGATCGCACCTCCCCAGAAACCAAATGTAACTGCAAATCCTCTCCTGGCCCACAATCGAGTTCCCCCACCTCAAAACCTAAACCTAATCCATACACTGGTCATCATCCCCTACGACCCTAGTGTATATATTACCCCTTCCCACCTACCAAGACCGACAGTGTTCATTCCTGAAAGCACAGATTTGTGCATGATGGACACATCCACACTCCAACCTAAGCCTATGGTGGCGACAGTTGCAGTAGAAGGAAGGCTGGCCTTAGAGGAGAGTATGAGTCCATTGTCAGAGTGTTATGAGGACTTGTCTGAGGAGGTGGATGATCCAAGTTGCTACATTGTGCCAATTGATTAAGTCAAGCCAGAAGTGGTATTGCCAACTGTAGTGGAAGTCAATGTGGTTAGGGAGGATGGTCCGAGCCAAGGTTTAGATGATTTGGTGGAACATGAGGAGGATCTAGACAACCTGCAGTTCTTTGACGAACAAGATCAAGGGGATGTGCAGATTGACTGGTTCGATTTGAATACATCAGTAGACAACTCTGGGTGGTTGAGTGATGAATCGGACAAGGAGGAAGGAACTAAAATGAAATCGGAGGAAAAGAAAGCAAGAATTGCTGTGGTGGTTGGAATGGCCGATGAAACGGGGAAACTGCCGAAGAACACCGGCGTGGAAAATTCGACTCAGGAACTGGGCGCTGTAAGCACTACAGATACAAAACAGGAAGATGCGTTGAAGTAGTTTGCACAAGAAAAGGTTGAAGACAACCAGAAAAATGTAATGTCCCAACACTCTGCGGGGGATACTTGTGATGTGAGAGTGATCCAAACGGAGCTGGACAACTGTTTGTCAGCTGCCGAAGGTGTATGGTGGGAGGATAACAATCTACTTTTGGCACACACTGACGAAGACTAGGGTGAGTGCCTCCCAGAAAAAACGTGGTATGCAGAAGAGATTGATCACATGACAAGAAGTGGGAGGTATTTTAAGCCACCACACTTAGATCAAGCTGAGGCATCTGGGAAAGATAGAGAGGTTAAGAAACAAAAAGAGAAGCAGATGGAAGAAGAGGCAGTGTTGAAGCAACTAAAGAAAATTCAAGCCGACATCTCAATTTGGGGTCTACTCATGGCCTCCTAAGTGCATCAACAGGCTGTACTGTTAGCAATGGACAAAGCCAAATTGTCCATTGACACTACCCCTGAACAACTTATGGGATTGGTCTTCCCAGGTAGTGCCGGCCCGACCCTAACCTTTTCTAACAAAGAACTGCCGTTGGAAGGCTCAGCTCACAACAAACCCCTGTACGTATCTGTTGAGTGTAGGAAAGAATAGGTACCGGTGGTGTTGATAGACACCGGTTCGGCTATCAACGTCTGTCCTTCCCACACAACTTATGTAATCGGCCTTAGACCGGTAGACTTTGCGCCCATTGCCCAAGTAATCCGAGCATATGATAATACGAGCAGGAGATTAGGGGCATGGTGTAAATCAGAGTCCAGGTAGGCCTAGCTCAGCAAGATGTCAAGTTCTATGTCCTGGATGTTCCGGCCACCTTCAACCTACTGCTAGGGAGGCCCTGGCTACATCATGTGAAAGTTGTCTCCTCTACCCTCCACCAAGTGTTGAAATACCCTCACGGGAAAGGAGTGGCGATTGTTTTCGAGAATTCATCCATCCATCCCCTACCAGAGGTAACTACGCCAGTGTTGGAAATCCTTTATGGCGAGGAGGATGTATTCCTCTCAGGGTTTACTCTAGCCGAGGCCCGGGTAGTGCAAACCATTTTGGCTGCTGATGAGGGCATGTATGTCAGTGCTCAATCCATCTATGTCATGAACAAACTACAGCATGTGCCAGAATGGGACTTGGAAAAAGTGGTCGGAAAGGTGTCACAGCATTGGCCGATGTGCAGCACAATCCACATGCCTTTGGATTGGGTTACGCGCCCACCAAAGAGGACTGGATTAGGAAAAGGCAAGATATGATGGGCAGAGCCAAGGCCAAGCAGGCCGAGAAACACTATGAGCTCATTCACAAGCCAATCTGGGGAACGCTGAATGGTCGCTTTGTTCGGGAAGGAGAAGATTTTCCTTTTTGTGGCTTTCCTAAGCCCTAGATGAATTCTGCGAAGCAGTGTGTTCTTGGATTCAAAATCTTCTTTGACTTGCAACTGCAAGATAGTGATGTCGAGGAAAAGGCTGAACCAAGTACTGAAGTTGAACAGAGCATGGAAAATGACTCAGACAACAGCGAACTTAGAGTAAGGGCAGCACTGGCATGTCTCCTTACAGATTCTCCAGCTGACTCAGAGAACTTGGGGGATAACCTTACCATCTCCATGATTGGGGAACAACCAGGTGTGAACCCATCCTACAGCATTTTGGATGCATCAGAAGCACCATCCCTTGTCTGGCAGATGGAGGAGGGCTACCTGTTTAGCTCTAAGTCAGGGTGATGAGCCAAAATCTAATTCCACCGAGTCAATGGAGTTGGAATCAGATTCCGATTCTTCTGAGTCTGAGCCTGGTATTCCTGGGGGTGATAACTCGGACGCCAAAATCTTGTCCAGGACCTCTTTTTCTTTTTCTTTTGAGTCGGTTGTAACCGAAGAGCTAGATCTTATGAATGAGAACGCTGCTGATTCTGAGTATTTCTCTGTGCCACTTGTTTATTGCATTGACCGAGATTTTTAGAATTTTAACGAAAATGAACAGGAAGGAATTCCTCTGGTTTTGAAAAACTTAACTAATCGAGAGGAGGAGAGGTTTGCAAAACCCTATTCTAACGAAATCATTGCTATTAATTTGGGTACTGAGAAGGATCTGCGTCTGGTCCAGATCGGGTCCATGTCGTCTTCAGAGGAGCACGAGCACTTAGTTGTTTTATTAAAAGATTTCAAAGATGTTTTCGCATACTCCTACGAAGACATGCCTGGAATCGATCCTGAGATTGTACAGTATTGGATCCCTCTTGACCCTGAGGCCCGACCCGTCAAGTAGAAGTTGAGAAGAATTCGTCCGGATTGGGCGTTGAAAATCAAGGAAGTGGTCACCAAGCAGATCGAGGTAGGCTTCTTGTTAGTATTTGAGTATCCAACTTGGTTTCCAAACATTGTCCCAGTGCCGAAAAAAGATGGTAGAGTCCGAGTGTGTGTAGACTTCTAGGACCTGAACAAAGCCAGTCCGAAGGACGACTTTCCTTTGCCGCACATTGATGAATTAGTCGATTTCACTACAGGCCATCCATTACTATCTTTCATGGATGGGTTTTCCGGATATAACCGGATTCTGATGGCACCCGAGGACAGAGAAAAAACTGCATTTACTATGCCGTGGGGAACCTACTACTATCGGGTTATGCCGTTTGGACTGAAGAATGCCGGGCTACCTATCAGAGGGCTGCAACCACTATTCTGCATGATACGATCCACAAAGAGGTCGAGGTGTACATGGACGACATGATTGTCAAGTCCAAAGAAAGAGAGGGCCACTACACCGCCTTGAAGAAATTCTTTCAACGAATTAGGGAATACAGACTGAAGTTGAACCCGTAGAAATGTACTTTCGGCGTAACAGCAGGGAAAATGTTGGGCTTTTTGATCACACAAAGGGGCATCAAAGTAGATCCTTCAAAAATCAAGGCTATCCTAGAAATGCCACCACCAAGGACTGAAAAGAAGGTGTGAGGCTTTCTAGGTAAAGTACAATTCATAAGATGGTTTATTTCCAAATTAACCTCAACTTGTGAACCACTATTTGGTCTCCTGAAGAAAGGAAAGAAATTTCGATGGGATGATCGATGTCAATTTGCTTTTGAGCAAATTAAACAGTACCTTCAGAATCTGCCTGTGTTATCGTTGCCAAAGCTGGGAAAGCCTTTGATTCGGTATTTGTCAGTAACAGACATAACTATAGGGTGCATGCTTGCTCAGGAATCTAAAAATAGGGTGGAGAAAGCCATCTATTACTTGAGTAAGAAAATGCTGGCTTATGAGACCCGCTATACTACATTGGAGAAAGCTTGCTTAGCCTTGGTATGGGCTACCAAGAAGTTGAGGCACTACTTGTTAGCTCACTCTGTAGTTCTGGTTTCGAGATTAGATCCCATCAAATATCTCTTTGAGAAACCAGTGCTTACGGGTAGGCTAGCCCGTTGGTTGCTTCTTCTCTCCGAATTTGATCTCAAGTATGTCACCCGCAAGTCGATCAAGGGAAGAGTTGTAGCGAAATTCCTGGCAGATCACCCAGTGGAAGGGGATGAAACGGTGGAATACTTGCTCCCAGATGAAGCCATTCTGCAAGTTGAGGAGGAGACTTGGATAATGTACTTTGACAGAGCGTCCAATCAATACGATTATAGGATATGTGTGTTGCTGATATCACCCGATGACTCCCATATACCTTTAGCCTTCAAACTGCGGTTCAAGGTGTCCAATAACGAAGTAGAATATGAAGCGTGTATCGCTAGTTTAGAAGCCTCCCTAGAACTAGGGGCAAAAAGGTTGGATGTTATCGGGGACTCGAACTTACTTGTTTCTCAAGCAAATGGAGACTGGAAAGTTAAAGAAGAAAAGATCAAGGTTTATCACCAAACCCTGGACACTCTGATTCCTAGGTCTGAAAAGCTGACTTTCACGCATCTACTGAGAGAGACCAACAGGTTCGCTGATGCTTTAGCAACTCTATCATCCATGGTAGACATCCGACTTGGAGTCCAAATGCATTCGATTATCATCGAGCAAAAATACACGCCGGCTTATGAAACTATCGCCATGATAGATGAAGCGCAAGACAAGAACCCTTGGTACTATGATATTTGGAACTTCTTGGAAAAGGAGATTTATCCACCAGGGGCAAATGCCAAGGACCAAAGTGGAATACAGTGAATAGCCATCCAATTTATCATTTGCAGTGGTAAATTGTACAAAAGAGGTCATTTGGGAATGCACAAGTTATGTGTTGAAGAAGAGGAATCAAAGCGCCTGATGGAGGCCATCCATGGAGGAGAGTGCGGAGTGCACATGAATGGAGTGATGTTGACCCAGAAGATTCTCAAGCAAGGTTACTATTGGTCCACTATGGAAGAGGATTGTTTTGGTTTTGTTCGGCGATGCCACAAATGCCAAATTCTTGCTAATCGCATGAATATCCCGCCGTCAAAACTGTACAACATGACTTCTCCATGACCTTTCTCAGTCTGAGGAATTGACGTCATCAGTGCTGTCACACCAAAAGGGTCGAATGGGCATAAATACATTTTGGTGGCAATTGATTACTTTGCAAAGTGGGTGAAGCTCAGTCCTATGCAGTGTTGAAAGCATCGCATGTGGCCAAGTTCATCAGAAACAATATCATTTTCCAGTACGGAGTGCCCAATGAGATCATATTAGATAATGGCTCCCACTTCAAGAAAGAGGTGATAGACTTGTTGGAGAAATACTATGTGGCTTTTCATAAGTCGTCTACATATCGGCCACAAACCAATGGAGCTGTTGAAGTTGCCAACAAGAACATCAAGAATATCTTGCAGAAGATGGTTGAGACCTATAGGGACTGGCCAAATAAATTGCCATTCACACTTGGCGGCTATAGAACTTCAATCCGGATGTCTACAGGGGGAACTGCTTACTCTCTCGTCTACGGATGAAAGCTGTTTTTCCAATTGAAATAGAAGTCCCGTCATTGCGAATTATGGCTGAGTGTCAGATAACAAAGGCGAACTGGCAATAGAGCAGATTCGAAGAGTTGATGTTGTTTGATGAAAGAAGGCGGAAAGCATTGTATCACGTTCAAGGCTACCAGCGCAGAATTGCTAGGGATTTTAACATGAAAGTTAAGTCCTGGAATCTCAAAAAGGGGGATATGGTACTGAAAGACAACCGAGCTCCCATTCATGACCGTAGGGGCAAGTTCAGACCCAATTGGACTGGTCCTTATATCATCAAAGCTATCTGGTTGGGTGGAGTTGTTATTTTCAAGGACTTAGCTGGCCTGGAATTTTCACAACCGATCAATATGGACAAGTTGAAGAAATACTATCCCTGAGAGGCTCGCTAGGCTGAAAACCCAGAAGGGCGACCTCGGCAAAAGTTAGAGCATGAAAAATTAGAAATAAAGAAAAACTGAGCTCGCAAGGTTGAAAACCCAAAAGGGCAACTTTGACAAAAGTTAGAGCGCAAAAGGAGAGAGTTAATACTCAAGTAAACCTTAACCGAACTACATAAGGCCTGATTCCCATCTTCGGGATACGTAGGCAACTTCATCTTGAAGTTCGGGCGTAATCACCTCCAACTCAATTGTCCTGTCCATGTGTCTGATCAGGTCACCTTTATCTGTTCTTTACCTGAGGGTTTCGATTGTGATCTTTACTCTGAGAGGAGAGTTGGTTTCAATGTAGAGTAGTGTTGTTCAATCAAGGGGAAGTTATGATCTTTTGATACGGGGTTGTACATCCTGAGCATTGATTATGTGCATGTCAAGTGGTGATCCTTTTTGAAAATGGTTTTGGAAAGTTTTAATAAAAGTTGATTTTGTTCAAAATTTTACCTTTTACAACTTAGACCATTTTTGGACCAAATTTTTTTTTTCAGTGCTCACAACTTTAATTTCATTAATTTCGACATAAAAGTTCTCCAACTCTCTGATACAAATCAAAGTTTCTTTCATTACATCGAAAAAAACTTAAAAAGAAAGGTCAAAGCAATAAACTATGGGCATAGATGAGTCAGGTGCTCTTGTGTCCTCCACCCGTGCTTGTGGAAGTTTCTGAAGCCAAAGTTGGCCCGACTTGTGCCACATCCTCGAGCTAGGTCAAACACTCACCAGAAAGGGCGTAACTGAAACTGGGGACAGGGGCCAGAAGCTCTCTCGTCCTCCAAGCAGTGAGGTACCTAGCCAAATGTGAACCACGGATGGGGAATGAACCTGGGTACTCTACCCCCTCCTCTGGACAAGTCTGATCATGCCCAAACTGATGTCTAAACCGGAAAGAGAAGTAGAACACACAGTGCATGAGGCCGATCAATGCATGCCAGGCTACCAAGCTATGCTATAGCTCATCTCGGTCAGATTAAGCCAGGGGCAGCATCAAGCTATGTCAGCAGCAGACCTATTGCACATCCATTCGCACCACCATCTCTCGTTGGGGAAATCCACTAGTTGGTGGCAGAAGAAATAGCCTCGAGCTGAGTACTCAGGGCAAGAGTCCACTACCTTCAGCTTATCCATAAACCACACCTGGGAAGGGATGAAAAATAAGAGAGATTAAAGAATAGAGAGATGTATGTTGAAAGAAAAGTGAGAAAAGGGCTTTGAGAGAAAAATAGAGCATGAGTATCGAGTGATGTGAGAAACACATATGAGAAGGGGTGGGAAACAATACCTGAAGAAGTAGCGGGCTCCTCGCGAATCTGGTAGTCTCTCGTCGATGAAAGGCGTCTAAGCCCATTAAAGTCCTGGCCAACGCCAAACCAATGCAACTCTTGCCTTTTTTTAAATCTGGGCCACTTCGATCAATCAAATGCTAGACCCGCCGAAACTAGGGGCAAGAAGGAAATGTGCAAGCATACATAAGCAAAGGGCATGTTGCCAAAAACCTCACCAAAGAAGATCGCCCCGCTCACCGATGTCAAAAAATTGATGAATCAAGCTGGGAATGTCCAGCTCACCGTTTTGGGCTAAAGATTGAGCCTCATGCAGAGTGAGCCCACACATCCGTCCCAAAGCTTGGTCGTGACCAAAACGGGCTGAGACATGATTTCCTCATCACGCCGAGATTCCATTAGTGCTTGAAATTCTTCAATTGTTGGGCATATTTCTTGTCCCCCGAAGCGAAAGACATGTGTAATCGGGTCCCAACACTGAGCCGCAGCATGAAGGAACGGAAAACAAAGTGGAGTACAACTCAGCGAAAAAAGTGCATTTATGCTGAAACCCCAGAAATTTACCTTTTTCATGCCTTCTAAAGTCGCTATCCAATCCAAGAGCTTTTCGGTGAGTAATGGCTCCATTTACGAAAAGATTGCAGCTGAAATGAGGTTCTGAAGAGAAATCACAATGCTAACCCTTTTGTAGAAGATAAGGCTATGAGTGAAAGCCAGCTGTCAACAATTTGGAGGTTTCTCGCATTTGTGGCCGGCAGGCTACTCTGCCACCTCTTGTGGCCGGCAAGCCAGTCTCTATGGCTGGCAACCTTCTTTTCAGGTCTCTTGTCCACTTGTGTGCTGGGCAGTGCTGAAATCTTGTGTTTTGTTTTGATCTTTGAGTGTTTCAAGGTCTTGTTTTGAGTCTTTTTTGTTTTAGCAAGTTTGTTCATTTGTATTTGAGTTGTTTTCGCTTTGTTTCATCAAGTTGTATTTTGTATTTTGTATTTTGGTTACTAGTCAGCTCATTACCCAATTAAGAACATTGTTTCAATCAAGTGCTCTATTGGCCCAATTTGATTCTATGTCTATTTCATGCAAATATGGTGCTTATGATGCAATAATAACAACACTTTTCATAAAAACTGCGAGGTTTTATACTGATCATAGTTTTTTTTTTTTTACAAACGAGGAGTACAAGTTTCAAAGCAACATAAAACCTATCTGAAACTATACATGTGCTAATGCTACTAAACAAAAAGAAACTAAGCAAAAGTACAAAAATCAGTGCCAGTCACCTCATGCTCGAGAGGCCCTCTTCGTCCTCTTCCTCGAAGGGGAGGACTCAGGAGCACTGTCTCCATTGGCACCGCTGTCTGAATCTATCTCTGAACCAGAACCCGAGCCGGTATTGTCTGCGCTCTCTGCCTCAGAACTTGCTCCGACATCGTCTCTGCTCTCGGCCCCTGAGCCACTATCATCGTCTCCGCTCTCGGATGACTCAGAAAGCCGACTCACTACCTCCTCGAAGTTGCTCGTCTCAGCATCATCATCGCTCAAAATAGGCTATGGCGGATTGCTATCCCTATCTCTGCCTCGGCTATGGCTTATATCTCAGCCACAAGCTGGGGCCTGTCTCTCTCTCCTCCCTGCTATTGGAGGAGGTGCTGCCGGCACTGGTGTTGCTGCTGCCACTGGTGCCCTCGAAATCTGAAAAGTTGTCAACATATTAGCTACAGTGTGTTTATCAGATACAAATGGTATTCATAAATCAGATACAGTATGAGTATAGTATGAATGCAGTATAAGTACAGCGTGTGGATGCAATGTGTGAGTGCAGTGTATCAGATACAGTGTATCAGTACAGTTTGGGAAAGACTACAGATGAAATGCCAGTGTATCAGTGGAAAGATGATAACATGAAGTGCAAACTGAAGGAATGGGACATCGTAAAGACTGAGCAACATCTCCCTCCCCAGCACCATGCCCATCAAGGAAGCTATCCGCTCGAGAGCGCTCCGCGTGTACTCTATGGGTGCCTACAAATGCATTTAAATGATCGGTGTTCACAATCAACATATCTGAAATGAAATGTGAGGTGCAAATGGTAAAGTGTGGTTCATACTTGGAATGAGCCTCGAACTCCGACAAGCTCGTGTCCAACCTCGGCTGGCTCGATCGAGGCCTGGTAAGCAATCCCAGTATGCCGCCAGCATGTGAGCACGGCGGGAAGCTCTAGCCAACGAGTACTTTGCTCTACTCTGCGGAGGGAGCCCCTCTAGCACGGGCCTTAGTCGCCCTAGTCGCCTCTCTTCCCGCAGGGGCCCTCACCCCCTTAGCTCCGCAAGTGCCTGTCAGAGATGGCATGAGGTGGGTCTAAATAAAGGTTGCATAGGCACCCTCATCTCTGGAGTAATCACCATCCAAGCCCACCATGAACTGAGTGACTACATCAACGGATAGGCTGTCTGCTGTCCTCATGGACTTTGGAGATGGCATCGGAACGATCGAATTCGGCAAGCCCATGGTCTGGCGAACAAATCTCTCACTCAAGAACCAGGCCAGGCAGATTGGGCCCTCTAGCAGAATGTAGAAGCGTGAGGTGCCCCACGCCCCCGCGTATTGGTCTCGTACCCCAGCCGACATCATGGCCCAAGGCTACCACATGATCTGCAAACAGAGAATGTACAGATTGTTAGTTACTGTAAATTGCTAAAGTGTGAATCAGAATAGTTTTTAAGCAAAAATGATTGTGTTTTGGGTTACCTCATGGACGGCCACAGTGTCATAGTAGTAGTGAAAGAAAGCAAAGCTCTCGCGACTCCTATGCTAGCATCAGCCATCATACCGCCTTGAGTAGGGAACTACCAGAGGAAGCTCCTCTACAGGCTCTGGAGCCAAGGCTGGGAAATATGAATAAACCCATAGCTGCAAGGAAAATGCAGCGATATGTGATGAACAATGTATGAACAAATAAAGAAAGTGAAAAGCAGAAAGCACACAGCATGAACAGATATAGAAAGTGCGAAGCAGAAAGCACACAGCATGAACAGATAAAGAAAATGCAAAGCAGAAAGCATGCAGTTTGAATAGATATAGAAAGTGCAAAGCAGAAAGCACAGGTGTTGAACAGATATAAAGCAGAAAATGTAAAGTATGAAGTGTAAAGTGCAAAAAGGAAACTGAAATGCATACCTCCCAAGCTCACCAATAGCCACTGATCAGCTCTCCTGTTAGACGAGAAATAGAGCTCATATAGTCATACAGGGTGGCGTGGCTAGCTCCACCCCAGTCTTAAAACCACACCCGAGGAAGGGTCACTAGGGCGCTCAATCGATATAAGCCCACAATGTTCCACTTGTTCGAAAACAAGGTGGTACCAAGGACAAACATCAAGAAGCCTCTTGCATACTGCTCTATCTCCTCCAGCGTCTCGGGCTCGCTCCCGCGGAACTGCTCGGTGAACCAGCTATATCTGACCATAGCTGACCGGTACAAGGGTGGATGCGCTCCCAGCAACTCGATCCAAGCCGCCTCCCACTCCCCCATGTCAGTGTTGAAAGGAATCGGATCACCCCTTACTTCTAAGCCTGTGATCATGGCGAAGTCGTAGGGAGTCATCGTTATCTCCCCAGCAGTGGAGAAGTGGAAGGAGTTGGTGGTGTCCCACCATCTCTCCACTAGTGCTCCCAGAAGAGGATGGCTCGCAATAATGTGTGTCAGGCCAGAGCAGAAGAGGCCGAAGCCGGTCTCATCGATGATGTCACGAACCTCGACAGGGAGCTCGTCATACTAATCCCTAATTGTCATCATTTCGTACCCCCTATAGGCACGGACGTCTCCCTGTGGCAAAGAATAGATGAATCAGATGAAAGATAGTATAATTAGATCAGGCAATGATGAAAATGCAGTTAGATGAAAGGTAATGCAAGAAATATGCAGTGAAAAGGGAAAAGCAGGAATGCATGAAACCAGAGTTCATACCTCAGTGGCACTCGATGAAAGGTGGAAGGCCGGCTCCCTCAATAGGAGGTCCTCTGGTACACCACGAGCAAAGTCGCAGAACCGCCTAATGCCTCTGAGTGGCAAGATGTAAGTGCAGGGATGATATCTCTCCAGATCAAAAGGCCGTACCCTCAATGGTAACGGCTCCGGCTCAAGCTCAAGTTCAAACTCAGCCTCGAGGTCAGCCTCGAGGCCTTCAACTGTCGGCTCCTCTGCCTTAAGAATGGGTAGAAATGCAGGTGGAACCTCAGGAGGAGTCCTGTCATATGGAATATCGTCTACCATCTGGAGAATGGGTGGAAAATGGGTGAAAAGTAGATAAAAAGTGAAGAAAATTGGAGAAAATAGGGTAAATTTGGAAAAAGTCAACCCTGTGAAAGAGAAATGGAAAAAAAAGTTAAAGCCCGAAAAAGTTCACCAAACCCGAGAGAAACTTGAGGGGAAGAAACATAAAGTGGTGGAAATCCAAGAAAAAGTGTCGAAATCAAAATCCAATTGGTTCAAAGTGAAGAGAACTAAGAGGGTTTAATGAATAAAGTGTGCGTGGGGCGTTGGAAAACGCGGGTAAAGCTCGGATCTAGAGAGGGAAAGTGTCTAGAGAGAGAGGGAAAGCAATTTTGGAAGTGTGGGTGTGTGGAAATGAGGGGTCTTGGTCTATACTTAAAGACCCGTGGGTTAAAAGACCGAAAAGCCCTGAATCTGCCATCGGTGGCCAGCAAGATGTTTTGATGGCTGGTATATGGCCGACAGCATCCCCTGGTGGCCGGTCAGTGGCCGTTGGTTCTCAGGTGGGTCCTGCTACTGCTTGAGGCTTCTTCTTTCCGAGTGGCTTGTGGAAGGTTCTATTTCGAAGGCTTGTGTAGACCCGACTTTCTTCGCGCCCTGTTTCGGAGAGCTCAAATTGGTCTACAGTTTGGACTCCTGTCACGATTCTGAATCTAATTTCACAAAGTGCAATGTGAAACTGATAAACACCAAAGAGTCCAATCCGGCAAATCATTTTGAAAAATCAGATTTTGAATCAAATAATGCCAAAACTGGACTGCTTTGCCAGATTACAGAGTTGCCACCTAAATATTTTATTTTTGGGAAATTTAGGAAACCCTGACTCGTACCAAAGGCCACATATCCGTCATCACTAAAGTTGCTTCGGCTCGGGAACTTGGGTACGAGAGGGAAAGGTCCTGAAATGAGCACCCCTGCTCGTCCGATCAAAAGATCGGCCTCTACTAAGCATGATATGTTGTTTTATAAACACATGTGTTCTTATCCGGTTATTAGCTAACTTTACTATGTGACGCACACAAGCAAGTATAGACTAAATCACAAGAATTGGAACGAATTCAACTCATGTTTGTTTTCGAAAATGGTTTGAAGTTGCCACCTCAAGTGGGCTTTAGAAAATGTGGATTGTCCACCCTAAAGTGGGCTTAAAACAAGATTTTCCACTTCGCTAAAGTGGGCTTAAAACTCTCATTCGTCGAATTGTTCAATTCAAGCAATAAAGCCTTCATCCACAGGCATTCAAGCAGTTAATCACATAAGCAAATAGCCTTATGGCAAGCATGCCGTCATGGCATCACTCACACTCATGTAAGTATGCTAAAGCGTAAAACTTGCAGAGTACTCCAAGCCAAAACAAAAGCCATTTAGAAATATGCATGATCCTAACTATACGAGATGCCTAATGCAACACATGCAATAATGCAACTAATAGGCTCGGCTATCTAAGATGGCATATGAATGCAACAATTTGACAACATGCTTTGAAACACGTATTCAAATGCGTATTGAAATACGATGCAGTTTGAATGATACGCCGAGCCTCGGTGCATGCAAGACAAATAAATGATGCAAACATGCAAGCATAAGGTATGCTAATCAAAACGTGCCCTAATCTAACCACCGAAAGCGAATAAATAAAAGGGAGAAAGACGTGGGGTTGGAAGGCATGCACACACACACGCACACTTATTACAACATTGCGCCCTCTCAAAGGAGGGTCCGAATAAATAAGCTAAGCTACACTAAGCTAAGCTAATTATTACAAAACAAACTAATTAACAATTTTAGCTAATTAATTATTGCAAACCGAATTGAACAACTAGCTATGCTAAGGTAATTAAAATATTACAAAACGGATTAAACTAATTAATTACAACACATGTATTAATTAGTTACAACTAGCTAATAAAGCAATTAAGTGGCCTCACGGGCGGTGGAGCCATGTATGCTCGGTTGCGTCTTCCTGAAAATTCATCGCCTTGCCACTGGTTGCCTCTGTTTGCACTCACCTTGATCTCTGAACAATGTGCCAACTTCCAGACTGCCTTTGCTCCAAAACAGGAACACTTTTGCACAAGAATGGATTGGTGGCTGGTCGGCCACCTTAACTGGCCGGTCGGCTACTTCAAGTGGCCGGTCGGCCACTCCTTTTTCCAGACTCATGCTTTTGCTACAACAGAGAACAACAGAGGCAAAGCAATGCATTTTTCAAGGAATGTGTGTATTGACACCCTCCTTATCATTTCTCAAGCTCAAAGAAGTATGGCACTTGGCTCTCAAGCCACCAATCAAGCATTTTCATGCATGATGGCCAAAGAACCAAGCTTGTACAAGCTTAATGAATGCACAAATAAGATTAAGTCCAATGTGAGAGTCCTCTAATTAGAAAGATGGCCTAAGCCATAAGTGCCTTGAGCATAAAAAAGGCCTCATGCTGTTGGTTAGGAGGAACCCTCAAGAGAGGGTTAAAACCGTTAGGCATGAGAGTCTTAAGTTCACACTCAAGCCAACAAGGGGCTCAAGACCACTTTCAAAATAAATTAAAAAGTGAAGAATAGAGGGAGGTTGCAGACTTTTCAGTGCTGAAATGGCATGAAAAATGGCACTAAATCATGCAAGCAACACATGCACAACATGTTCAAAAGCCAAAAGCATTAAACTAGTGAAGAGCACTACACTAGAGGCATGCAATACGAAACTCAAATGACCAAACCAGCTCAAAACAGAGCTAAAACATGCCAAAACAGTGGCTAAAACATGCTGAGATAGAAGCCTAAAAGGCAAGAAAAACATGCTCACATGTTAGCTCGCAAACAAGTCTCAAGGCACAACTCTCAAAAGCAATGAAAGAGTGAAATAAGTGAGAGTGTGTCAGAGCTATATACACTGAAATCACATGTAAAATGATGCTATAACATGAAATAATCTCATGCAAAACATGTTAGAGGCCTCAAAACAATGAGCTAGTGAAGGCATTTGCACTATAACCATACAAGACAAGGCTCATATGACCAAGAAGCTCAAAACAGAGTTAAATCATGCCCAATAAGAGCCTAAAACATGTTGAGATCAAGTCAGAAAAAGGTTGAAAAACATGCTCACATGTTAGGCTATCTACACTTGCAAACAAGACACAAGGAAGGGAGGCCACCCCCTCCTATTTTGGACCTCAAAACAAAGTTTTTGCCATTGAAATTCTCCTGGAATTCAGTGGTTAAAAGGCCAAAAAAAGTTGTTTTAAAAGCTTTGAAAAATGGCACAACACTTTAGCAAACAAGCTACAAAAAGGGTGGACCACCCCTAACTCTGAAACAAACCTCAAACCACCATTTTAAACCATAAAAAAAATAGAGATTTTAGTGGTTAAAACCAACCTCAAAATAGCATGCAAAGGTGGCCAAACAAGTAACTAAAACAAAGCTTAAAAGGGGTAAGCCTTATACCTTTGAAGCACAGCACTAAAACAGCAACAATTCTGAGCTAAAACCACTCTTAGAAGCTCAAACAAGGCCTCAAAGAACCTCAGCTCCAAGATGAGGATGTTTGGTTAAGGGTCTCTTTGCAAAAGTGTAGAGAATTCCCACTTTCAAGCACAAAATAGGGAGAGAGAGAATTCTAGAGAGAGAGAGAGGAAAATTTTGCTCACAAAATTGTGTAACCTCTCAAATGGGGGAGAGACCTCCCCTTATATAGAAATGCAAGCCAAAAGCTTGCATTCATCCCTCCATACACGTGTATGGAGATGGCAATCAATGATCAACAGCTGGCACAACTAGCAAAGAAAATATTTGAAAAAGGAGAAAAACGGCCGTCGGCCATTTTAGGTGGCTGGCCGGCCACCTCCCCTAGCCAACCGACCACTTCAAGTGGCCAACAAGAGCCAAAAGTGGCCGACAAGGGCCTTCCCCCCTCCAGGCAAGAGGCACCAAGGTTTGGTCCAAAAACAAGCACAAAACAAAGAGGGTTTAGAGGCTCAAAGACAAGGCATTCCGCCGAGAACTTCGGGCACTCAAAACGAGCACAAACATGCACAATCAATCGAGTGCACAAACGATGACGTCTGAGTCTTAAGGTCGGTCAAAAATGGGGTGTCTACAGTTGCCCCTCTTTGACAGAACTCGGAAGTCATGAAATGACGGGAGTGAATGTCAAAGCCCAGAGATGGCCTATTTTTGACAAGGCCGAAAACTCAGACAAACAAGCAAACGAAACAAAGAACGGTTGCGCCTGCATGCTGCCTACGTATCCCTTTGCAAGGAATCGAACCAGTGTAGTTCTGGGGCAAGATGCAAATGATATGCACGATGCAGAACATAACTTATGATCATGTAATGAGGCTGTAATGAAACATCTAGATGCAAATGTTGTGCAAAGAAATGCTACGGCAAACTCGTGCATAAGCAAATAAACATGAACCAAACCACATTTCATGCAGAAAGGATGTAAGAAAATTATGCAATCTTAAATGCGCCTCACACAGGAAAGGTAAAGAACAACAACCGTCGGGCGCACGTGAGGTGGCAAACAAGATCCCAACGCGTGGCACACGCGAGGAGAGAACTGATGATAAAAAGTGAAACACATCCAACTATTATGCTACAAAAACAAAGAGCGGTATAAGCATTGGAATTCGTCCAGATGCATTTAACCAAAGTGTCCTAACGCGCCACACGCGAGAGGGAAAAGAGAGCGGTGCAAACACCGAAGGGTGGTATAAACATCGGAGCACGTTCCAATGTTTCTAACCAAAGAGGGTGGTATAAACATCAGGCACACAACCCAATGCTTCTAACCAACAAGGCGGTATAAGTGTCGAAAAACGTTCCAAACGCTTCTAACCAAAGGAGGTGGTATAAACATCGGGTGTACCCACGTGTTTCTAACCGAAGCGAGGTAAAAGCGTCGGGCACACGGTCCAAACGCTTCTAACCAAAGGGGTGGTATAAACATCAGGCGTACCCGAGTGTTTTTAACCAACAAGAGAGGTATAAGCGTCGGGCACACGGCCCAAACGCTTCTAACCAGAGGGATGGTATAAACATCGGGCACACGTCCCAATGTCTCTAACCAAAGCAAGGAGTGGTGTAAACACCAGGCGTACCCGAGTGTTTCTAACCAACAAAGGAGTAGTGTAAACATCGGGCGTACCCGAGTGTTTCTAACGAATAAAGGAGTTCAAAGGACAGGAAAGATCTTACCCGGAATTCCTCTGAATGAACCGTACATACAATATCGTCTGGTTGCACCAGCTTTGAATGAACCGTATATACAATATCATGCCAGCATAAGAAAGAAACTTTGACAGGTACAATATAATAGGAATGCATGTTCAATGCAACATCAACAACCATGACACAACACTTAGAGAGGCATGCTTCATGCACATCATGCAAGAAACAAAACAAAAGTATATTCTATGTAACGAAACATGAAGCATATGTAACACTGAATGCATGTTCAATGCAACAGGTACAAACATTTTCTAAGCGAATGTAAGGGCATGCACAATGCAATATAACGCGACATGCATATTCTATGCAAACATAAGAACATGTGTAACGCAATGCAACGCAGCATACACATTCTGTGTACAATAATCAATGCATATTCAATGCAACATCAATAGCATGTTCAATGCAAAACACCGAATAAAGAAATGTGCGTCTTAACAAGACCGATTCAGTTGTAACCTTCGATTTACCTCTCGAAGGAGTTACAATGTATTTCAAAAGGATACACCTCGTTCATACCAGCGGACGATGAGTCATGCACCAGAGACATGATTCGAAACTTTCACAGAGACACTTTGAGCTGAAAAGTGGACTTTCTTGTACTTTCTCGAGAGCCAAGGACACAAAACAGCCTGAAAACATACAGGGAGAACACTGGACACCTGCCGGCCACCCTGAAGCCATGTTGACCGCTTGTTAAAGTTGTCGGCCACCTAAGTGGCCGGTCGTCCACAAAAACTGGTCGGTTCGCTAGTTGTGGTATTTCTGGGCCATGTCGGTCTTTTTGCATGGAGATCTTTAAAAACACATCCCCAAGTCACATTTCCTCACACCCACAGTGCCGAAATCACCTCTTCTTCATTCCTGGACACTTTTTCTCCTTAGATCGATGCTTTACACGGGTTTTCCAATGCCCCTCGCGAAGTTGATTCGCTAAAACCTTTCGATTTCCTCCGTTTTGAACCGATCAAAATTTGTTTTTGGAGCTTTTTTCTTCATTTTCACCACTTGAGGTTTGTTTCCCTCAAGTTTATCTTGAGTTTGGCGCATTTTCCCGGGCTTTGACTTTTTCCCCCATTTTCTCTCTCCGAGAGTTGACTTTTGGCACTTTTCAACCATTTTGCTCATTTTTGCCTACTTTCTCACTTTCTTCTAGATGGCAGACGATGTTCCACATGACGGGGGTTCTCTGGGGATGGAGGGAGAGCCGGAGTACATACCGTTGCTGTATAGACTCCAGCCTTTCGATCTAGAGAGGTACTGCCCCGAGGCACATGCACTACCACCCAACAGAGTTCGTTACTTTAGCGGGTTTGCACGACGTGCACCAACAGACCTCCTACTACAAGAGCCAGAGTCTCATCTGTCCCACGGTGCTTCTGAGGTATGTACTACATTCTTACATTTCTGCGATGTACTTTACATTTCTTGCATAGCTCATGCTTTTGCACTGTATTTTATCTGCTCATTCTAAACACACTCACACACTGTATTTCTGCTCATTCTAAACACACTTACACACTGTATTTCTGCTCATTCTGAACACATTCACACACTATATTTCTGCACATTCTGAACACAGGTAGATTCCCGTTTCACTAGTGGATATGGGTCCACCGTAGTGAGGGAGTGGTACATAGACCTCCTTGACGGCGTTCGGCAGATCATTGATAAGGCGGGGTTCGGTTTATTCTGCATAGGGCTATTGCACCTCATGGCGAGTAGGACCCTCTAAGGTGCATTGGTAGAGAAATGCTGGGATACCACCAACTCCTTCCATTTCTCTACCACCGGGGATATGACGATGACCCCATATGACTTCGCCATGTTGACAGGCCTTGAAATGGGAGGCCGGCCGATTCCATACGACTCCAATATGGGTGAGTGGGAGGCCGCTTGGACCTATCTGCTGGGAGCACACCCGCCTATTTTCCGATCAGGTATGGTCCGATATACCTAGTTCGCGGACCACTTCAAAGGGACAGACCCAGCAACTATGGAGGGGACTAAGCAGTACGCCCGAGGTTTCCTGATGTTCCTCTTCGGCACTACCTTGTTCGCCGACAGGGCAAACACAGTCGGGCTATATCTTCTAAGTGCCTTAGTGGACCTATCTCAAGTTCGACATTATGATTGGGGTGGCGCCGGCCTCACTACCCTATACTGCTACATGAGCTCGACCTCCCGCAGGAGCGGGAACAGAGTGGGCGACTATTGGAGAGTCTGGGAGGTATGCTTTACTTTTCAGCTCCACATTTTCTGCCATGCTTTCTGCTTTGCACTTTCTGTACACTGCACACTGCACACACATAGTCTAATCTTTGCTCTCTACTTGTACTTTCTACACATTGCATAACACACTTTGCTTTCTGTATTTTCCGTATTCTGTATTATTTGCATTCTTCATTTTCTGGATTGCACACATACTCTGCTTTCCGCATTATCTGTGTTTATCTGTATTCTCACTGCTGCTGTCTTGCTTTCCACAGCTATGGGTATATGTAACGGCCCCATCATGTATAATGATTAGTACTTGATTAATTAAGAGGATTTGAGATTTAATTGCCGAGTATTACAATTTATTTGGGATTTATGAGAATTGTGGAATCTGACTCGTATATGATTTTATTGAAGGTTTATTTTGGAATTAGAAATTAAGGGTCCAAATGGCTTAAGTAAGAGAAGCTAAGAAGTCGAATCAATTTAATCTTAATTATGGACCCATTTGGGAGTTTAATTAAATGTTCGGTTCAGTTTAGTAAAAGTGAGATTTGATTAATTAGGTCCCAATTGGAGTTGATTAAGTCATGAGGATTGTGGATTGTGGATATTATAAATTAAATTTAATTATGATGTGCCCAATTTGAATATGCAATTTATTGATGGAAATTGAGTTTGATCAGAAATTGAGGGCCTAAATGATTTGAGAAATCAAAAGTGGTAACGATAATAAGTTTAATTTATATTTGGAACATTTTAGGAGTTCGATTAAAAATCTGATTTAGATTGATGAATTTAGCTATAATTCATTGGGCCCTAATGGAAGTCGAATTAGACTGATTAAATTATGTGGGATTTGTAATTAATTATGATTAATTAAATTATGTGCTAATTGAGATTTATTAAGATTAAGTGTTAATTATAATTTGTTAAGACTAAGTAGGATTTAATTTGATTAACACATGAATTAGCAACCTAATTCTAGAAGGCCAAGTGTCCCATCATCTTCAATATAATAATAATAATAGTGATAAAAGGAGGATGAATGAATGAGCTCAATATAATCTGCTGGAAACAATGAGAAAGAAAGAAAAGCAGGGCACGGCTGAGAGAGGGAGAGAGACCAAGAGGAAGAAGAAGCTTTGTGGCATATCAAAACTCAAGCCAAAATTATGGAAAATTCATCTTAAAGTAAGGAATTCCATCCTCTTTCTAGTGTGGTATAATTAATCTAGACAAAATTGGTTGGAGGTAGATTTGAGAAAATTAAAATAGAGAATTGAGGATTAATTATATAGTTCATAGAATTTGAGTCTTGCATTCAATCAAGTTAGGTTGTAAAATATGAGTTTTGATTCTTAAAACTTGTCAAGTTTGGGTTTAATTTTAAGAATTATTCTTGGGTTGAGCCCTATAAATTACATGCAACAAGACTTAGTTGAAGATTTAACCCACACAATGGAGTTATGTTCAATTTATAGAAATTAGTTTAGGAATCAATTATGTTGAGTTTGGTTTTGGTGGTCTTGCATGAAATTGAGTTTTATTTATACATGCATGGTCAAATTTTGTAAGTTTTAATACTCTATGTACACATGCATCTTAGATTTTGAATAATTTGGATTAACTCAATCTCATATTTTGAAGAGAGAAAGGAAAAGCTTTAGAAAAATTAAATTTATGGAAATTTGGAATTAATCCTAATGTAAGAAAAAGTTTTGATTTTATTATGAAAATTGAGAATTTGTTTGATCCATGCATGTAATTGAATTTAAAAGTTTTATTCAATTTAAACACATTTTGGAACATTTATGATCATAAATTAAGTTTTGGATTATAGATTGAGTTAAGTTGAATTTTTAAGAAATTGATTTGTGTAATTCATAATTAAGTTGATTTTGTTATTAATAATAAAATTGGGCCTATTTGTATTGCATACATCGTGGATTTCAAAGGATTTAGATTAATTCAATCTCATATTTTGAAGAGAAAAATAAAATGTTTTATGAACATCAAGTTTATGGAAAATTTGAATTAATCCTAATGTTAGATCAAGTGTTGATTTTATAATTAGATTTTAATCCATACTTGTAATTTGAGATTAAACATATTTTGGGATATCTATGGTTATGAATTAATTTGAGGCTATGAATTAAGTTAAGATTAAGATTGTGGAAACTAGTTGGAAAATTTATAAGAAGTTTCATGACTTCAATTTCATGATTTCAAGGAAAATAGAAAGAATTTGACGCCAATTTTATGTAACTAAAAAGAAAATGAGAAATTGCAGCCATGTTAAATTTATGGAGTTCAATTTAGAGATTAATCACTTTGGGTTTGGGATTTGGCTTGATATGGAGAAAATGAATTAAAACTAAATTTGGCAATTGGGGCATGATTTTGAATAAATGATTTTTAAGTAAATGATTTAGCAATTTATGACTTTAAAAAAAAAATGGTTCTCCATGTTTGTATACTAAGGTACATGTTTTGAGGCTTTAAATACCAAATTTGAACTTTAATTTCAATTTTAGAATTTCTGAATTTTCGTTGTCCGCTCGAGCGAGGGAAGTCTCGCTCGAGCGTGAAAATCGACCTCCCAGTAGTTTTTCAAATTTTACAGTCCGCTCGAGCGACCAAAGTGGCGCTTGAGCGAAGACCCATTTTCAGCACACTTTGGAAAGTTATATTTAGTTCATATTTTTATCCTCATCTCTTTCCAATGCATTCTAGACATGATTTATGACTCAATAAAGAATAATAAGCTACTAATCAACATAGATTAGTTAGTTAATGAATGAATCATTGATCTAGTGATAATTGTTTAAGAAGTCAAGTAAAGGATCAATCTATTTGGAAAAGAAGGACTTAGTGATGAAAGAATATGTGAAATAAGAACTCGGTTTATTTAAATGAGAAAGAATAAACGTAGTAGAACTTCGGACTAAAGGCTAGAGACTTGAAGGGACAAGTTTAATCAAGGGAGTAATATTGTGTTTCGATGTGTATATGTTATGTGCTTGTGTAGGTCACGCGCCATTGTCTGCCTGATTTTCCTGATATGTCCAGTCTGTCTGATTTGCTTCTATAGCCCACTGTGAGTAATAACTTAGTAAAGATATGTTCAACTGTACTTATTTTCTGTGTGACAAAATGAGATCTATTTTCTGAAATGATATGTTATGTATAATGAATGATTGTCCAATTTCTGACATGTATTCGTGACATCCTTAGTATTATGTGATATCTACAGCCATTACCCGGTATCGGAGGTTCCTTTGTGGAACTGGTTATTCGTAACCTCACGCGTATGCGTTCTGTCTGTGCTCTGTTACCTGTATCGGAGGCCCGCCATAGGGGCTTTGCTGTTCTGTTCTGTTACCCGGATCCGGAGGTTCCTTCTTGGAACTAGGTTATTTATAACCTTACGCTTATGCGTTCTGTTCTGTTACGCTTATGCGTTCTGTTATGTTATGCTAATGGATGTATCACGTAAATGTAACTATGACTTATGATTTCTGTCGGTATATGATCTGATCAAGTATGAATTTGATAAAACTGAATTATGATTTCGATTTGATCAAGCATGATTTTGATACAATATGAATTGGTTTCTGAAATCTGTATGGACTCATTCATTGAAACCCCTTTACTCTGTTTATTATTCACTGCGCTTTAGCTCACTGTATTATTTATGTATGTAGGTGATCAGGCGCGTGACCAGGCTTAGAGGCATCTGCCTAGAATCTGTTTTGTCAGCCAACCAATGTGCCTCCCGTGGAGGTTCCGGATGTGTCAAGTGATTATTGCTAAGTAATTTAAAGTTTAAGTTCTGTTTTCTTGTTTGGTTAAACAAGTCTTGTGTATTTTGTAAATAGGGCTAAGTTCCTTTTTGGTCTAATCTGTGTATATATGATGACTTAAAGATAATGTGTATATATGTATATAAAAACAGTTTAAAATCTGTCTGTCTCATATAAGTCTGCACAGCTCAATGGACGTTGTATATTCTTATTTGCTTCCACTAGCCCCTAATATTATGTTAATCTGTCTCAGAGGCCTTCGGTAATCTCAGGATTACTGGCCGGTTACGATGCTAAACCTATAGGGGCTGGTTTGGGTCGTGACAGTATACACCTATTTCCCGGCGCTTGCCCAAAGCTAGAGGTCGAGATGCCCTTTGAGGTGCCATACTTGCATCGGTACGATGGTCGATGCCAGCTGAGGACCCGAGAGACCCTCTCATACCTTCGCCAATATTTTGACACAGTGAGGACGGTAGAGGTAATTCAAAACTCACAGTTCTTCCTGCTTTCAGCTTCAATTAATTTTACATATCTAATGACAACTCATCAATCTATGCCCTTGCTGTCTGCAGGTCACATGACACCCCTGGGTGACGATGCCAGAGGGTGCTAGATTCTAGTTCGCCAGAGCTTGGGGTGCTTCCCGGTATCGGCTCCTGCTTGAGGGGCTAGTGGGCTAAGCCTGGTTTCTTGGCGAGCGCTTCATGCGCCAGACATTGGGTCTACCCTTACAGTCAGTTCCTTTACCGCCTCCTCCTTCTATACGAGACACAGAGAGTCTCTCCCCTCAGGAGATTACTAACTTCATGCGAGGCGCAGATACAGATCTATTCATTGGGAAGGGGGACTATACGACTTATCTCCAGGCGTACCTCATGCCTCCATTGACAGGTGTTCGTGCTCACACGGGGAGGGCGACCGATATCCCCTCGTCGAGCAGGGCCTGAGCAGCAGATGCCTTTTCGACGAGCAGGGCCCGAGCACTAAGGGACAGGGCCAGAGAGATACCCCCTGTTAGGTAGAGTTTTGGATGGCCAGATCTGTCGACCGAGCTAACGGGTTGGAGGTATTCCGGAAAGCCTTATCAGATCCCGATTGAGCCTATGTTGCTTGGTCACCGATATGTCAGGACACCCGATTCACCACCGGTATGCATTTACAGTTTTCATTTACCGCTCAGATACTTAGACATTCATTCATTCACTGATCATTTCAACTTGCATTTGTAGCCCTCCATCGGATACGTCGAGGGATTACTCGATGTGTTAGCCTCATTTGAGGGCATGATCTTGAGGAGAGAGACGATGCTTAGCTCCCACGGCGTACAGGTAATTTTTCAACTTTCTTGCATTTCGGTTATCATATTTTTGCTGACATACTGAAACTGACATCTCAACTGAACATTTTCCCGCACGGTACTGATACACTACATGTATAGATCACATCTGACACATTGCATTCACATACTGTATCTGACTTCTGCATGTACTCACCCTGCACACCATACTTGCATCTGATACTCACGCTATGACTGATATATTCAAACTACCTTTTTAGGTCACACCTTTACAGACGGGACCCCAGAGCCTTCTCCAGCAGTAGGGAGAGAGATTCTGACACCCGGCCAAGGGAGACGTCAGGAGCTTGTCATACGCGATGACGATGATGAGTCTAGTGAGGACGAGGAGCCAGCGAGTCCCCAGTCCAAGTCATCTGAAGGTGGAGACGACGGCACTGGCTCGGGTTCTGAGAGTGGCGACGATGCTAAGGAGAGCTCCAAGGATGGGAGCGGAGGTAGATCTGGTTCAGGCTCCAGCTTAGATTCGGATAGTGGCGCCGATGGCGATAGCTCTGAGTCCGCTCAGCCGAGGAAGAGGATGAAGAGGGCCTCTCGATCCTGAGATGGGTGGCACTGATTTAGATGCTTTTTGCTTTGTTTCTTTTTTTGCTAGTAGTGTTAGCACATTCTACATCCTTAGGTAGTTTTATTTTCTTTAAAACTTGTACTCTTTGTAAAAAGAAACCCTGATTGGAATGAAAACCGCTTTTGATTAAAAAGTGTTATATTTCATATTCTGAGCATCGCATTGCACCATTTTACACAAAAACGAGATTTGATGGAAATGGAATATTATACATTGTCTTGGCAATTGCTTAGTCAGGTAGTGAACCAACCAACACATAACAAACAAAATAAGACAATTCAAAGAACAACTAATGCAACAACTCAATTAACAAAGCAATAACTCGATAAGCGAAACAAATACAACTCGAGAAGCAAATTGCAACAACTCGATAAACAAATTGAAACAAACTTGAGAGCGCCTCAACAAAACTACTAAAACAAAAATAGCGGAACACATCCAGAGTAGAACAAAACACAGGTTTTCAGCATTCTCAACACACAGGAAGGCCAAAAACATTCTGCTGGAGACTAACAGTGGATGTCGGCCAGTTATGATGATTTGTCAGCCACTATAGTGGTCGGTTGGCTACTTTAGCTGGCCGGTCAGCCAGTAATGCAGGGAATCTCCAGATTGCTGCCACCTGTCTTCCATTCAGTGTCTTATCTTGTACAAAAGTTAGGACTTCGTAGTTTCTTCATTTCAACTTTGTTTTTGCCACAAATGGAGCCATTCTTCACCGAAAAACTCTCCGATTGGATTGCGAATTTAGATGGCTCGGAAAAGCTAAATTTCTAGGGTTTCGGGGTAAATGCAATATTCTCGCCAAGTCGTACTCCGCTGTGTTTTCCGTTTCTTCACGCCGCGGCTAGATGTTGGAACCCGGTTGCGTATGTGTTTAGCTTCGGGGGACAAGAGATATGTCCCACAATTGAAGAATTCCAGGCTTTGATGGAATCCTGGCGTGACGAGGAAATCTTACCCCAGTCCCGTTTTGGCCACATCCAAGCTTTAGGACGAATGTGTGGGCTTACTTTACACGATGCCTGATCCTTGGTTCACAACGGAGAACTTGACATTCCCAATCTCATTCATCGATTTCTGACACCGGCAACTGTGGCGACCGTCTTTGGCAAAGTTTTTGGCAACATGCTCTCTGCTTGTGTATGTTGGCTCATTTCCTGGTTGCCCCTAGTTTTGGAAGGTCTAGCATTCGCTTGATCGAAGTTGCCCAAGGCTTGAAAGAGGGCAAGTGTGACGCCCCGATTCTACACTACAGGTTGCAGTCAAGGAAGAGTCACTAGTGAGTCCTATGGTCAATAACCAAGTAAGATCCCAGATCGCCGGAGGAGTCAAAATAGCCTCCCTTCTAAGTCCAACTTTCTTAGGCAGCGCACTACCTTTTTGACAGATCTTACAAGGCATTGGCACAAGGTCTCATAAGCAACGATAAGGTTCATACATAGGATATAGGTACATAACAACCACAATATGTATATAATTCAAAAGATGGTTCCATTACATTACATCCAAAAGAAGGCTTAAAACTTCAAATGAGTCTTTACAAAACATCCAAAAAGAAACTTCTAATTTTTCTAGGATAGCCAAAAGTCTTCAAAGGTTTCAAGCTCGTCGCCTCCAGCTATGAGTTCCGTTTCGTCACCTGGCATGATACGCCGTGAGCTTTGAATGCCCAGTAAACACAGACACACACCCCACCCCTTTTTCCAAGTCCAATACACAATCACATTTATAGCACCAAGTAGTAAAGCATGATACTCAAATAAACAAATAAATACATTAAGAGTTGAGTCAGATGTTAGTAACTAGAAATCCCCCAAAGAGATTCCGTCCTCCCGACCACAAGAATCGGACGCGGATTATTCGGTATGCCCCCTCTTTTGCTGCTTTGTTGTAGAACTAATCTCGGATGCCTACCAACGGTTATATACCGCGTAGCGCCAACCGCAGGGCCTCAAAAGAGACCGTAAAAATAGGGCCTTGCCCGAATCCCTTCTTACACCAAACCACCTAGGGTCCGAATACAACCGCTCCATTCAAGGGTCCCGAAAACCACTTGCGCAAGATTTAACCTCGAATAGGGAACGCATCCCAACAAACCATATATCACATTTTCTCATCTTTTCATTACTCAAGTGTTTGAAAACCCAATACCCACCCAATTAGGTTTCCCGTTGAATTAAGTGTTTTAAGTCAAGGTTAGTCCAACTAAACGATAAAATAAAACCCACATAAGCATGCCTCCTCAAGATAAGAAGATAAATAACATAACATACCCATACAACATCATGCCAAGATATGATAATAAGCCATTAAACATTTTCATGAATACAAGGGTATAAAACATCCAAACATAACAAATTTCCAGATTTAACATCACATGAAGGTTAATATGGAAGGACTACTTAGGTTCATCCACCGGACTCGGTTTTCCTATGGTTCGTAGAGAATTTGATCTAGTTTCTAGAACATTTTCAGAAATGGGATTGCTTTTCCCGATTTTAAGTTATTTAGAAAATAGTCCAGCACTATTCCAGAATCTGTCCAGAATCTGCCCAGATCTGTCGACTGTTACGAAAACTTGATTTTCTTGCAAACCACTCAATTTTTTTCGATGAAACCAATTTTAGTTGAAAGCTAACTCCTTAAGGAAGGTTTTGACATAAAATAGAGGTTCAGAATATTTTTGTACATTTTTCTGTAATTTTTGAAAGTTGACTGAAAAAAACAGGTTTTAAGGTAGAATGCCCAAAACAAGGAAATTTATAAAAAAGGGGGTTCCACCATGGGAAAGTTTCATTTCTTTTGTGAAGAAAATATGCTAACTATCACATGTTTAACTCAGAAAATTTGTTTGGAAGAGTACCCTTGAAAAGTTGAGAGATGTGTACAAAAGAAGATGGTTTTGTGCCAAAATGGGTAAAATACATGAGAGATGGAAACAATACTCAAATCTTAGTATTTTCAACATAGGAACTTGATAATAACAGATCTGAAACTTTATTTAGAATCTTTAAAAACATGCATTAGAAAAGAAAATGAAGAGAGGGTTGTGTTGGTGGCTTACCCTCCAAGCTTTGCACAAGAAACTCTCTTTTCTTCCTCCTTCTTCTCCTCTAGATTTCTCTTCCTTGGTCTCCTCCCTCTCTCTAACCAAAATGTGTGTGAGTGAGTGTGTTGTGTGTATGTTTGCAAGCTAGGGAGGGTGTGGTATATATAGGCAAATTGGGGTAAAAGGACATAAAAGCCCTTTAGTTGGAATTGGATGGAAAGTTAGGATTTTGCTTGAATTCTAAAGGAATTGAAGGGACTTAGGAGGTGTGTTCCATTGGTTTAGGCCACATCTAGTTGTAATAAAACTAATTCTTGGATTTTGCATCCTAGGTAGGTCACTAGGTTGTATTTCTCTAGGATTCCATGATGACATATCTTGAAAGTTGTCTCCTCACTTTTTCCTAGAATGATGGGGTTATTTTTTTATAAATTTTAGGTACAAGGGCACATCCCTCAAGGTGTATACATATATATATATATATAGCAAGATTGATGGCATACCAAGGTAAAAGATATAAGTACTAATTTGGGCAAGTTTTGAAATAAAAAAATATATATGAGGGCTTGAAGTTAAATACATGTAACCTAGGTAGAATTAAATTAGGTTAGGGAATTTCTGTTTGGATAAAAATAAAACTAGCAATTACTAACTGTCAAGATTCGAATTGATTCAAGTAAACGAGGGTTTTAAGAAAATAAATCATCATTAGGGTCTGAGAAGTAAATACATATTTCAGGGGCCTTACAGCAAGAGCTGCGTTGGCTTGACACTAGCCGAGACTTTAATAGGTTTGGATGCTTTCCATCACCGAGAGACAACCAAGTTCGCAGGTAATCCACGACTCTTGCAGGTAATGTTTCACACCCTTCTCATATGTATTTCTCACATCACTCGGCCCTCAGGCTCTGTTTTTCTCTCAAAATCCTTTCTCACTTTTTCTCTCCACATACACCTCTCTATTCTTTAATCTCTCTTATTTTTCATCCCTCCCCAATTATGGCTCATGGACAGGTTGAAAGTAGTGGACGCTAGCCCTGCATATTCAGCGCGCGGCTATTTCTTTCGCCCACGGCTAGTTGATTTCCTGAACGAGGGATAGTGGTGCCACTGGATATGCAATAGGTCTGCTGTTGACATTACTTGGTGTTGCCCTTGGTTTGATCTACCTGAGATGAGCTACAACATGTCCCGGCAGCTTGGCATTCAGTTGATTGGCTTGACGCATTGTGTCTTCTATTTCCCATTTCGATTCCGACGTCAGTTCGGACATGACCAAACTTGCCTAGAAGAGGGGATAGAGTATCCAGCTTCATTTCCAACCCGACGCACACATCTAGCTCGGTATTCCACTACTTGGAGGACAAGAGAACTTCTGGCCCCTGCTCCCAACTTCAGTTACGCCCTTTCTGGCAAATGCATAGCTTGGCTTGAAGATGAGGCACAAACGGGGCCTACTTTGGCATCTGAAGCTTCCACAAGCTCTGGGAGGGGACGCAGGAACACCTGACTCAACTATGCCCCAAGTTTATTGCTTTAATCTGTACTTTCAAGTTTCTCTTTTGAATGTAATAAAAAAAGCAATTTTAATTAGTATCAAGAGTCAGAGAATTCTGTATTTAAATCAATGAAATTGAAGGTTGTGGGTACTAAAAATTTTCCTTTTGGTCCAAAAAAGGTCTAAGTTGTAAAAAGATTAATTTGAACAAAATCAACTTTTATTAAAACTTTTCAAAACCATTTTCGATAAGGATCAAAACTGGACACACCTGGAATCTATCCTTGAGATGCACAACCCCAAATCCAATAACTGGAAAGTTGCCCCTTGTTTGAATAACATTGCACTGTAACCAGCTCTGATAGCAAAGATTACAACCGAACTCTTGGATACATAAAAGACAAAGATGACCAAAATAAACACATGGACACAGTGGATTTGGAAGTGTTTATGGCTGGACTTCAGAATGAAGTTGCCTACGTATCCCGAAGATGGGAATCAAGCCTTATGTAGTTCGGTTCGAGTTCACTCGGGTATTAACACTCTCCTTTTGCACTCTAACTTTTGCCAAGGTCGCCCTTTCTGGGTTTTCAACCTTGCGAGCTCAGTTTTTCTTATTTTCTAATTTTTCGTGCTCTAACTTTTGCCTAGGTCGCCCTTTGGGTTTTCAGCCTAGCGAGCCACTCAGGTGTAGTATTTCTTTAACTTGTCCATGTTGATTGGTTGGGAGAATTCAAGGCCATCTAGGTCCACAAGAACGACAACTCCACCAAACCAAATAGACTTGATGATGTAAGGACCAGTCCAATTGGGTCTGAACTTGCCCCTAGGGTTGTGGATGGGAGCTCCGTTGTCTTTGAGCACCAAATCCCTTTCTTTCAGATTCCTGGACTTAACTTTCTTGTTGAAAGCCCTGGCGATTCT
The DNA here is from genome assembly GCA_030407325.1 of Camellia japonica. Classification (NCBI taxonomy): domain Eukaryota; kingdom Viridiplantae; phylum Streptophyta; class Magnoliopsida; order Ericales; family Theaceae; genus Camellia; species Camellia japonica. The sequence continues at coordinate 108,883,579 of JAPPVO010000016.1, read as the reverse complement.
GCGTTGATAACTTTGGACGTGGTACAGTGCTTTCAACCTCCTCTCGTCGAACAGCATAAGTTCCTCGAACCTGCTCTGCTGCCAATCTGCTTTCGCTATCTAGCACTCAGCCATAACCCGCAGCGACGGAACCTCAACTTCGATCGGCAGAATAGCCTCTATCCCATAAACCAGAGAATACGGAGTTGCCCCAGTAGATGTTCGAATTGATGTTCTGTAGCCCCAAAGAGCAAATGACAGCTTATCTGGCCAGTCCCTATAGGTTTGCACCATCTTCTATAGAATGTGCTTGATGTTCTTGTTGGCGGCCTCAACAGCTCCGTTGGTTTGCGGCCAATATGTAGATGACTTATGAAAAGCCACGTTGTATTTCTCCAACAAGTCGATCACTTCTTTCTTGAAGTGGGAACCATTGTCCGAAATGATCTCATTCGGGACCCCGTAACGACAGATGATATTATTCCTGATGAACTTGGCTACGTGCGACACCTTCAGCACTGCGTAGGATTGGGCCTCGACCCACTTTGTAAAGTAGTCTATCGCCACCAGGATGTACTCATGCCCGTTTGACCCCTTCGGAGTAACTGCCCCAATAACATCAATTCCCCAGACTGAAAACGGCCACGGTGAAGTCATCTTGTACAGTTTCGACGGCGGGATATTCATGCGATTTGCATGGATCTGACATTTTTGGCATCACCAAACAAAACTAATTCAATCCTCCTCTATGGTTGACCAGTAGTAACCCTGTCTGAGAATCTTCCGAGCTAGCATCACCCCGCTCATGTGCGATCCGCACTCTCCTCCGTGGATGGCCTCCATTAGGCGCTTTGACTCTTCAGCATCGACACACAGTTTATGCATTCCCAAATGGCCCCGTTTGTACAATTTACCCCCACAGATGATAAACTGAGCAGCCATTCGTCGTATTGCCCTTTTATCTTTGGCATTTGCCTCTAGTGGATAAGCCTCATTTTCCAAGAAGTTCTTGATGTCATGATACCAGGGGTTCTGATCCTGTACTTCATATATTGCGGAAATTAACTCATAAACCGGTACATACCTCTGTTCAATAATGATTGGACGCATCTAGACTCTCGAGGGATGTCTATCATGGAAGATAGAGGTGATAAAGCATCAGCGAACCTATTGCTCTCTCTTAACAGATGCGTGAAGGTTAGCTTCTCAAACCTGGGAATCAGAACATCCAGGGTTTGGTGATAGACTTTCAACCTTTCTTCCTTAACCTTCCAGTCTCCTTTCGCTTGAGATACAACAAGGTTCGAGTCACCAATGATGTCCAACCGTTTTGCCCCTAGTTCCAGGGCAGCTTCCAAGCCAGCGATACATGCCTCGTATTCTGCTTCATTGTTTGATACTTTGAACCGGAGTTTGAAAGCTAAAGGTATGTGGGAATTGTCGGGTGCTATCAACAACACCTCTATCCCATACCCGTACTGGTTAGACGCTCCGTCAAAGTACATAGTCCAAATCTCTTCTTCAAGCTGCAGAATGGCCTCATCTAGGAACAGATACTCTACTGCTTCGTCTCCCTCCACTGGGTGATCAGCTAGGAACTCCGCTATCTCTCTCCCCTTCACGGACTTGCGAGTTGTATACTTCAAATCAAATTCGGAGAGAAGAAGCAACCAACGGGCTAGCCTACTCGTAAGTGCTGGTTTCTCGAAGAGATATTTGATGGGATTTAATCTCGAAACTAGAATTATGGAGTAAGCAAACAGGTAGTGCCTCAACTTCTTGGTAGCCTATACCAAGGCCAAACAAGCCGTCTTGAGCGGAGTGTAATGGGTCTCATATATCCAGCATCTTCTTACTCAGGTAATAGATGGCCTTCTCCACTTTATCCTCATATTCCTGCGCAAGCATGCAGGCCATTGTCGTGTTGGTTACCGACAGATACAAAATCAACAACTTCCCCGGCTCTGTCGGTGACAACACGAGCGGGTTCTGTAGATACTATTTGATCTGCTCAAAAGTAACTTGGCATCGGTCATCCTATTGGAATTTCTTTCCTTTCTTCAGGAGACCAAATAGTAGTTCACAAGTCAAGGTTAATTTTGTAATAAACCGTCTTATGAATTGCACTTTACCTAGAAAGCCTTGCACCTCCTTTTCAATCCTTAGTGGTGGCATTTCTAAGATGGCCTTGATTTTGGAATGATCGACTTCGATGCCCCTTTGTGTAATCAAGAACCCCAACATTTTCCTTACTGTGACACCAAAAGTACATTTCTGAGGATTAAGTCGCAACCGATACTCTTTGATCCATTGGAAAAATTTCTTCAAGGCGGTGTAGTGGCCCCCTCTTTCCTTGGACTTGACAATCATGTCATCCACACACACCTCAACCTCTTTGTGGATCATATCATGCAAGATCGTAGTTGCAGCCCGTTGATAAGTAGCCCCAGCATTCTTTCAGACCGAACAACATCCCCTTGTAGCAGTAGGTCCCCCACGGCGTGGTGAAGGCAATCTTCTCCCTATCCTCGGGTGCCATCAAGATTTGGTTGTACCCGGAAAACCTATCCATGAAAGAAAGCAACACATGCCCTGTGGTGAAGTCCACCAATTCATCGATGTGCGGTAGAGGAAAGTTGTCCTTCAGACTAGCTTTGTTCAGATCTCTAAAATCCACACACACCCGAATCCTGCCATCTTTCTTCGGCATCGGAACAATGTTGGCCAACCAAGTAGGATACTCAGATACTAGCAAGAACCCTGCATCTATCTGCTTGGTGACCTCTTCCTTGATTTTCATAGCCCAATCCGGGTGTATTCTCCGAAGCTTCTGCTTGACGGGTCAGGCCTTACGGTCAAGAGGGATCCGGTGCTGTACAATCTCAAGATCGATTCCAGGCATGTCTTCGTAGGACCACGCGAAAATATCTTTGAAATCTTTTAATAAAACGACTAAGCGCTCGCGTTCCTCTGAAGACAACGCAGACCCGATCTGGACTAGACGCGGATCCTTCTTAGTACCAACATTAATTGAAGTGATTTCATCAACCAAGGGTTTTACAAACCTGTTTTCCTCTCGATCAATCAAATGTTTCAAAACTGGAGGAATTTTTTCCTCATCATTTTTATCAAAGTTTTGAAAGTCTTGATTAATGCAATAAATGAGTGGCACAAAAAAATACTCAGAAACAGCAGTGGTACCATTCTCATTCACAACTTCCAGTTCGTCCAATTCCTCAGTTACAACCGACTCAAAAGAAAAGGAAAAAGATGACCTGGACAAAACAACGGCATCTGGGTTATCAACCCCAGGAATACCGAACTCTGACTCAGAAGAACTAGAATCTGATCTCAACTCCACAGACTCTGTGGAATCAGATTCTGGTTCACTACCTGATTCAGAACTACTGGACAAAAAGCCCTCCTCGAACTGCCAAACGTGGGAGGGTGCGATAGATGCATCCAAAATGTCGGAAGAAGGGCCCATAGCCGATTGATCTCCAATCATGGAAACATAGAAGTCATCCCCCAAGCTCTTCGATATGATCTGAGGATCTGAGAGGAGACAAGCCAGCACTACTCCTATCTCGAGTTCTGTGCCATCGGACTCGTCCTCTATACACTGTTCAGCCACAGCTGGTAGGTCAGTTTGCTCTTCTGCAACTTCATCCCCTCGTAACTATAGGTCGAAAAAGATCTCAAAGCCAAGCAAACGCCGCTTTTCAGAATTCAGCCATGGCTCAGGAAAGCCACAAAATGGGAAATCTTCCCCCTCCCGGACAAAACGGCGGTTCAGGGTTCCTTCAATAGGTCTATGCACCAACTGATAGTGCTTCCCAGTTTGTTTAGCCTTGGCACTTCCTGCCATTTCCTTTCCCTTCCTTACCCAATCCTCTTTGGTAGGCGTGTAACCTAGACCAAAGGTATAAGGGTTGTGCAGCACTTCGGCCAACGCAGCGACGCCATTCCGGCCACTCCTTCCCAATCCCATTTTAGGTACATGTTGCAACTTATTCATGAGGTAAACGGATTGTGCACTGACATACAGTCCCTCATTAACAGCCAAAATATCTTGCACTACCTGGGCCTTGACCAAGGTGAACCTAGACAAAAAGACATCCTCCTAGTCGTGTACAATTTCCAAGACCAGTGTAGTAACCTCCGACGGTGGATGTATGGAAGAGTTTGCAAAAACATTAGCTATCCCCCCTCCCATGGGGGTACTTCAACATCTGATGCAGACTGGAAGAGACAGCTCTTACTTGGTGCAGCCACGGCCGTCCAAGGAGTAAATTAAAGGTGGCTAGAACATCCAAGATGTGAAATTCAATGTCTTGTTGCGCCGGGCCAACCTAAGTTCTGATCCGCACTTTCCCCATCACTTCCCAACTTGTATTGTCATAAGCCCGAATCACCTGGGTCGTTGGTGCGAAGTCTGCGGGTTTCAAACCGATAGCATAGGCCGTACGTAACGAACACACATTAATTGTAGACCCTGTATCAACCAAGACAACTGGTATCCACTTCTCTTTACACTCCACAGAGATGTATAATGGCTAGTTGTGTTCAAAGCCCTCGGCAGCAATTCTTTATCTATGAACGTCAAAGTCGGTGAGGCGCCTCCCGGGAACACTAGTCCCACTAACTGCTCAGGGGTTGTGTCAATAGAGAGCTTAGCCCTATCCATTGCTGATAAGATGGCTTGTCTATGAACCCGTGAAGCCATGAGCAAACCTCAAATGGAGATATCCGCCTGAATTTTCTTCAGTTGCTTCAGTACAACTTCCTCTTCTAATAGTTTCTTTTTCTGTTTCTCAGCTTCCTTATCCTTCCCTGATGCTTTCGGTTAATCCAGGTATGGGGGCTTAAAGTACCGTCCACTCCGAGTCATGTGATCAACTTCCTCGGCATACCATGTATCATCTGGCAGATTCTGTGCCCAGTCCTCATCTGTGTGGGTGAGATGCAAATCCTCATCTTCCCACCACATTCCTTTGGCAACCGACAAACACACATCCGGTTCCGCTGTAATCATTCCCGTGTTCACAACACATTCTGTTCCCGCAGGACCTTTGGCTTTTCTAGCCTTCTGATCAGTCTCAGTTCTTTCCTGTTCGAACCGCTTCAGCGCGGCCTCCTGTTCTGTATCAGCTGTACACAAACTACCCAATTCTTAAGCAAAATTCTTAGTACCGGTGCTCTCCGGCAACTTCCCTTTGTTGTCGACCATTCCGGCCATTGCAGATGTTCTTATTTCCAACTATCCTAGCCTTGGTTGAGACCCCTCATCAACATCTGGCTCATAACTAAGCCACCTTGTATTATCTATTGATCCGTTCATATCAAACCAGCCGATATGTACATTCCACAAATCATGTTCATCAAAGAACTGCAGATTACTAATGTCCTCCTCAAGCTCAGCTAAGTCATCCAGTCCCTAGCTTGGCCCGTCCTCCTGGACTACATTAACTCCATCCCCATTGGCAATTCCACAATCGGCTTGGCCTGGCTAGTTGGCATAATGTAATAGCAAGGGTTGTACTCTTCTTCAGTTAAGCTCACGGAGCCCTCAGGCATGCATTCTTCTACCACAGCCACCACCACGGGTTCGGGTTGGAGGATGGACATGCTCATCATGCACAAATCTGTGCTTTCTGAGATGAACAACACCAGCTTAGGCAGGTGGGAGGGAGTGATGTATATATTGGGGTCGTATAGGACGGCCATTGTTTGGATAAGGTTTACTTGCCTGGGTGGAGGAGGGGGTTGGTTATGTGGTGGGAGAGGGTTTGTAGTGACGTTAGGCTTTTCAGGAGGCGCTATCACTTTGTTGTCAATGAGATCCTGAATCTCATGATGAAGTCTAAAGCATAGGTCGGGTCATGACCATGCTGCTGGTGGAATGCACAATACTTCGCCGGGTTGTGTGTAGGAGGGAGGGGATTAGGCAACGGGCGTGGTTCCAGGGGCGTCAGATGCCCTTTTCTGATTAGGACCCCCAAGGCTTTGGATAGAGACATGTAGAGTGGGGTGAAAACCCTCTGGTCCGGGGGTGGTTATTTTGCAGGTTGTGGGGTAGTTCCGGATGTACCAGTAAAGGGGGTGGCTGTTTTTGGCATGATGGTGACCATACCAACATCAGAGGTCCTTGCAGCTGCGTTGCTACTCGTAGCCACATTCGAACTGCGTGTAAACACCGTCTTAGGCTACTCCTTTTCATGGTCAATCAGACCCTATTTCATCGCATCCGCTATTTGTACCCCTATCTCATGAAGATCAGCAAATGTAGGTAGGGATAAGACAATCATCTTCTACATCAGCTTCGGTTGTAGATTGCGAACGACCATTCTTATCTGGTCCTTCTCAGCTGGCCTGGTGGTCATCATGGAGGCCTTGGCCTTCCACCAAGTGACGAAGTCGGAGAATATTGGGCGACAAAGGCCTCGGCCATATCTTCCCAGCTCCTTTTCACAGAATCCTCCAGTTTAGCATACCAAATAGCCGCAATACCCGTCAGGGTCCGGCCAAAAAGGGATAGCTTCTGCAGTCTAGTCAGGCCCATCGGCCGCAAAATATCTGAAAATAGCCGCAAGTGGACCATAAGATCGCCCGAGCCGGCGAAGCATTCTATGTGTGGCATTTTAAATCTATCCGGCAATGTCACCGCCGAATCTGCATAGTCGTCCTCTATATTTGGGATCGAATTGATGCCCTGAGCCTTCTTAAAAAGCTTCTCAAGCTTGCTCACTTTCAAAGCGGTAGGGTCGACCTCAAACTTGAACGGTGCATCTGTTGGGTAGGCCGGTGCTTTGGAAGTCTGAGGTGGGACTGGCCCTGCTGGAGTGTCCATATTCTCCTGGACATTAGCTATACTCCCGGGTATTGGAACCCTAGGTGGGAGTGGGTGCGAAGCAGAAGCTGCTGCTTGCTGCGGTTGTTGTTGCTGTTGCAGCCTAGCAATGAGCCCAGCCTGCTGGGCTGCGATCTCTGTTTGATGAGCGGTAACTTCCGCTTGGCAAGCAGCATCCCGCTGCATGGCCACGATGGTCAGTTGAAGTTAACGCATTACATCCTCCATACTGTCTGAGGGGTGCTGATCTGTCAGAATAGGTGTATACTCTCTTTCTGAGGTGCAAGTAGAAAACTGGGCCCAACTGCGTATAGGTGAAGCAGATAGTGACCGCTGAATTGGCAACTGTTGAACCGGTGATCTATGCCTGACTGTCCTCCGTCTCATAACCAGGGGTAGCGAAGCAAACACTAGTTGTCCTCCAATAAGATCCTCAGATCAGTAAATCCTCCTGACTCTGGTCCAGAGTGCTCAGGGGGAAACTACCTCGTCGGAAGCAATTGTGAAATACTACCTTGCAAAAAGAAAATAAAGCAAAAAGAAACAACAATCAGCAAACGCACAACATCTTGGTTTAGACAAAGACAACACAGTTGCAATCATAAACTGGACAATCTGTACTCAAACATTGATTTTCGCCCTCAAAATTTTTTGCCTCAAAACTGATACCCTCAAGCTGATACCCAGACTTGCAACTGATACATACATTCCTGCAAAGTCACACTCTAAAAGCACATACCAAGCAAGTGAGAGCCAAAACACCCTTATGGTGGGGTAGGGTTTCCCTGTCCTAGTTTCATCAGGAGCTAGGGCTTCACTGCGCACGCATACGGTTTCAAACAATCCTGCATTCGGTTGAGCAACCTGTCCTAGTTTGGAACAGTCTCTAAGGCTTCCAATATGCAACTAGGTCAATTGGTCAAAAAGGGTGTCTCAGCAAGACCACCTAATATAACTTTCGCTCCTAACACCAAGAAGTGAAAGGAGGATTAAACGGTATAGTGGTAGTCCAGATCCAAGGTTTGTGTTCCCATCGTGGCATAGCCTGCAACCAGTTAGCCTTATGGCACGCTTTTCCAAGCAAGCCTCCGGAAAACCATTCAGGAATAGCAGATGGCAAACACTGTGACTTAGGTGCGCCTATGCAAATGCAATACAAAGAAACACATAAATGTAGATAAACCGACATATCATGAGTTCGAGTCAAGTTCTCTAAATCCCCAGCAGAGTCACCAGAAACTATAGACTCGACTTTCTTTGCGCCCCCTTTCGGAGAGCTCGAATTCATCCTACAATTCGGACTCCTGTCACGGTTCTGAATCTAATTTCATAAAGTGCAATGTGAAACTGATAAACACCAAAGAGTCCAATCTCGCAAATCATTTTGGAAAATCAGATTTTGAATCAAATAATGCCAAAAGTGGACTGCTTTGCCAGATTACAGAGTCGCCACCTAAATATTTTATTTTTGGGAAATTTAGGCAACCCTGACTCGTGCCAAAGGCCATGTGTCCATCATCACCAAAGTTGCATCGACTCAGGAACTTGGGTACGAGAGGGGAAGGTCCTGAAATGAGCACCCCCGCTCGCCCGATCAAAAGATCGGCCTCTACTAAGCATGATATGTTGTTTTATAAACACATGTGTTCTTATCCAGTTATTAGCTAACTTTACTATGTGACGCACACAAGCAAATATAGACTAAATCACAAGAATTTGAACGAATTCAACTCATGTTTGTTTTTGAAAATGGTTTGAAGTCGCCACCCTCAAGTGGGCTTTAGAAAATGCGGATTTGCCACCGTCAAGTGGGCTTAAAACATGGTTTTCCACTTCGAAAAGTGGGCTTAAAACTTTCATTCGTCGAATTGTTCCAATTCAAGCAATAAAGCCTTTACCCACAGGCATTCATGCAGTTAATCACTTAAGCAAATAGCCTCATGGCAAGTATGCTATCATGGCATCACTCACACTCATGTAAGTATGCTAAAGCGTAAAACTTGCAGAGTACTCCAAGCCAAAACAAAAGCTATTTAGAAATATGCATGATCCTAACTATACGAGATGCCTAATGCAACACATGCAATAATGCAACTAATAGGCTCGGCTATCTAAGACGGCGTATGAATGCAACAATTTGATAACATGCTTTGAAACACGTATTCAAATAAGTATTGAAATAAGATACAGTTTGAATGATGCGCCAAGCTCGGTGCATGCAAGACAAATGAATGATGCAAACATGCAAGCATATGGTATGCTAATCAAAACGTGCCCTAATCTAACCACCGAAAGCGGATAAATAAAAGGGAGAAAGACGTGGGGTTGGAAGACATGCACACACACACACGCGCTTATTACAACATTGTGCCCTCTCGAAAGAAGGTCTGAATAAATAAGCTAAGCTACACTAAGCTAAGCTAATTATTACAAAACGAACTAATTAACTATTTTAGCTAATTAATTATTACAAACCGAATTGAACAACTAGCTATGCTAAGCTAATTAAAATATTACAAAACGGATTAAACTAATTAATTACAACACATGTATTAATTAGTTACAACTAGCTAATAGAGCAATTAAGTGGCCTCACGGGCGGGGGAGACATGCATGCTCGGTTGCCTCCTCCCGAAAATCCATCGCCTTGCCACCGGTAGCCTCTGTTTGCACTCACCTTGATCTCTGAACAATATACCAACTTCTAGAATGCCTTTGCTCCAAAACAGGAACACTTTTGCACAAGAATGGATTGGTGGTTAGTAGGCCACAGAAGGTGGCTGCCGGCCACCTTAACTGGCCGGTCGGCTACTTCAAGTGGCCGGTCAGCCACTGCTTTTTCCAGACTCCTGCTTTTGCTACAACAGAGAGCAACAGAGGCAAAGCAATGCCTTTTTTGAAGGAATGTGTGTACTGCCACCCTCCTTATCATTTCTCAAGCTCAAAGAAGTATGGCACTTGGCTCTCAACCCACCAATCAAGCCTTTTCGTGCATGATGGCCAAAGAACCAAGCTTGTACAAGCTTAATGAATGCACAAATAAGACTCGAAGGGCCACCACCCTATCATGCATGGTCAAGGGTGACAGCGACCAAGAAACGTGACACATTTCATCACTTTGAGTATGAAACGTCCCACATTTCTTGTGCTTGGATTAACGTCCGATCCAAACACATGCAATGCAACACAAATGCTTATCTTGTTCATGTTTTACTTTGCTCATTTTGTTTACACATTTTACATTACCGATTAATCCTTTAACCGATTAAGTCCAATGTGAGAGTCCTCTAATTAGAAAGATGGCCTAAGCCATAAGTGCCTTGAGCATGAAAGAGGCCTCATGCTGTTGGTTAGGAGGAACCCTCAAGAGAGGGTTAAAACCATTAGGCATGAGAGCCTCAAGTTCACACTCAAGCCAACAAGGGGCTCAAGACCACTTTCAAAACAAATTAAAAAGTGCAGAATAAAGGGAGGTTGCAAACTTTTCAATGCTGAAACGGCATGAAAAATGGCACTAAATCATGCAAGCAACACATGCACAACATGTTCAAAAGCCAAAAGCATTAAACTAGACACTAGAGGCATGGAATACCAAACTCAAATGACCAAACCAACTCAAAATAGAGCTAAAACAAGCCAAAATAGTGGCTAAAACATGCTGAGATAGAGGCATAAAAGGCAAGAAAAACATGCTCACATGTTAGCTCGCAAACAAGACTTAAGACACAACTCTTAAAAGCAATGAAAGAGTGAAATAAGTGAGAGTGTGACAAAGCTATATACACTGAAATCACATGTAAAATGATGCTATAATATGAAACCATCTCATGCAACACATGTTAGAGGCCTCAAAACAATGAGCTAGTGAAGGCATTTGCACTATAACCATGCATGACAAGGCTCATATGACCAAGACAGCTCAAAACAGCGTTAAATCATGCCAAATCAGAGCCTAAAACATGTTGAGATCAAGTCACAAAAAGGTAGAAAAACATGCTCACGTGTTAGGCTATCTACACTTGCAAACAAGACACAAGGAAGGGAGGCCACCCCCTCCTATGTTGGACCTCAAAACAAAGTTTTTGCCATTGAAATTCTCCTGGAATTCAGTGGTTAAAAGGCCAAAAAAAGTTGTTTTAAAAGCTTTGAAAAATGGCACAACACTTTAGCAAACAAGCTACAAAAAGGGTGGACCACCCCTAACTCTAAAACAAACCTCAAACCACCATTTTAAACCATAAAAAAATAGAGATTTTAGTGGTTAAAACCAACCTCAAAATAGCATGCAAAGATGGCCAAACAAGTAACTAAAACAAAGCTTAAAAGGGGTAAGCCTTATACCTTTGAAGCACAGCACTAAAACAGCAACAATTGAGCTAAAACCACTCTTAGAAGCTCAAACAAGGCCTCAAAGAATCTCAGCTCCAAGATGAGGATGTTTGGTTAAGGGTCTCTTTGCAAAAGTGTAGAGATTCCCACTTTCAAGCACAAAATAGGGAGAGAGAATTCTAGAGAGAGAGAGAGGAAAATTTTGCTCACAAAATTGTGTAACCTCTCAAATGGGGGAGAGATCTCCCCTTATATAGAAATGCAAGCCAAAAGCTTGCATTCATCCCTCCATACACGTGTATGGAGATGGCAATCAGTGATCAACAGTTGGCACAACTGGCAAAGAAAATATCTGAAAAATGAGAAAAATGGCGGTCGGCCACTTTGGCCGGCCGGCCACCTCCCCTAGCCGACTGACCACTTCAAGTGGCCAACAAGGGGGAAAAGTGGCTGACAAGGGCCAAAAGTGGCCGACAAGGGCCTTCCCCCCTCTAGGAAAGAGGCACCAAGGTTTGGTCCAAAAACAAGCACAAACAAAGAGGGTTTAGAGGCTCAAAGACAAATCGTTCCCCCGAGAACTTTGGGCAATCAAAACGAGCACAAACATGCACAATCAATCGAGTGCACAAACGATGACGTCTGAGTCTTGAGGTCAGTCAAAAATGGGGTGTCTACAGTTGCCCATCTTTGACAGAACTCGGAAGCCAAGAAATGACAGGAGTGAATGCCAAAGCCCAGAGACGACCCATTTTTGACAAGGCCAAAGACTCAGACAAACAAGCAAACGAAACAAAGAACGATTGCGCCCGCAGGCTGCCTACGTATCCCTTTGCAAGGAATCAAACCACTGTAGTTCTAGGGCAAGATGCAAATGATATGCACGATGCTGAACATAACTTGTTATAATGCAATGAGGGCTGTAATGAAGCATCTAGATGCAAATGTTGTGCAAAGAAATGCTATAGCAAACTCGTACATAAGCAAGTAAACACAAACGAAACCACATTTCATGCAGAAAGAATGAAAGAAAATTATGCAATTTTAACTGCGCCTCACGCAAGAAAGGTAAAGAACAACAACCGCCGGGCGCACCCAAGGTGGCAAACAAGATCCCAACGCGTGGCACACGCGAGGAGAGAAGTGATGATAACAAGTGAAACACATCCAACTATTATGCTACTAAAACAAAAAGCGGTATAAGCATTGGAATTTGTCCAAATGCATTTAACCAAAGCGTCCTAACGCGCCGCACGTGAGAGGGAAAAGAAAGCGGTGCAAACACCGAAGGGTGGTATAAACATCAGAGCACGTTCCAATGTTTCTAACCAAAGAGGGTTGTATAAACATCAGGCACACAACCCAATGCTTCTAACCAACAAGGCAGTATAAGCATAGAAAAACGTTCCAAATGCTTCTAACCGAAGGAGGTGGTATAAACGTTGGGCGTACCCACATATTTCTAACCAAAGCAAGGTATAAGTGTCGGGCACACGGTCCAAACGCTTCTAACCAAAGGGGTGGTATAAACATCGGGCGTACCCGAGTGTTTCTAACCAAAAAGAGAGGTATAAGCGTCGGGCACACAGTCCAAACGCTTCTAACCGGAGGGGTGGTATAAACATCGGGCACACGTCCCAATGTCTCTAACCAAAGCAAGGAGTGGTGTAAACATCGGGTGTCCCCGAGTGTTTCTAACCAACAAAGGAGTGGTATAAACACTGGGCATACCCCCGCTCGCCCGATCAAAAGATCAGCCTCTACTAAACATGATATGTTGTTTTATAAACACATGTATTCTTATTCGGTTATTAGCTAACTTTACTATGTGATAGACACAAGCAAGTATAGACTAAATCACAAGAATTGGAACGAATTCAACTCATGTTTGTTTTTGAAAATGGTTTGAAGTTGCCACCCTCAAGTGGGCTTTAGAAAATGCGGATTTTCCACCCTCAAGTGGGCTTAAAACATGATTTTCCACTTCGCAAAGTGGGCTTAAAACTCTCATTCGTCGAATTGTTCCAATTCAAGCAATAAAGCCTTCATCCGGAGGCATTCATGTAGTTAATCACTTAAGCAAATAGCCTCATGGCAAGCATGCTATCATGGCATCACTCACACTCATGTAAGTATGCTAAAGCATAAAACTTACAGAGTACTCCAAGCCAAAACAAAAGCTAGTTAGAAATATGCATGATCCTAACTATACGAGATGCCTAATGAAACACCTGCAATAATGCAACTAATAGGCTCGGCTATCTAAGATGGCATATGAATGCAACAATTTGATAACATGCTTTGAAACACGTATTCAAATAAGTATTGAAATAAGATGCAGTTTGAATGATGTGCTGAGCCTCGGTGCATGCAAGACAAATGAATGATGCAAACATGCAAGCATAAGGTATGCTAATCAAAACGTGCCCTAATCTAACCACCGAAAGCGGATAAATAAAAGGGAGAAAGTCGTGGGGTTGGAAGACATGCACACACAAATGCATGCTTATTACAACATTGCGCCCTCTCGAAGGAGGGTCCGAATAAATAAGCTAAGCTACACTAAGCTAAGCTAATTATTACAAAACGAACTAATTAACTATTCTAGCTAATTAATTATTACAAACTGAATTGAACAACTAGCTATGCTAAGCTAATTAAAATATTACAAAACGGATTAAACCAATTAATTACAAAACATGTATTAATTAGTTACAACTAGCTAATAAAGCAATTGAGTGGCTCACGGGCGGGGGAGACATGCATGCTCGGTTGCGTCCTCCCGAAAATCCATTGCCTTGCCACTGGTTGCCTCTATTTGCACTCACCTTGATCTCTGAACAATGTACCAACATCCAGACTGCCTTTGCTCCAAAACAGGAACACTTTTGCACAAGAATGGATTGGTAGCCAGTCGGTGACGTAACGCGCACCTGTGTTGTATCGCACACTTTCACTACATTGTATTTGTGGTACAGTCTCGTGCCTGTGTTATTTCTCAGGACACGTGACACGCGGCCCTGGGTGTGTTTCATCTCGGGACATGCGAAGTATTAGCTCGAGCAGTTTTCTTGTATCTCAGGACGTGTAACGTGCGGCCCTGGGTGTGTTTTATCTCAGGACGCGTGAAACGTGAGCCCGAGCGATTTTTCTTATATCTCAGGACGCGCAAAGTGTGAGCCCTAGCGGTTTTGTTGTATCTCAGGATGTGTGACGCATGGCCCTGGGCGTGTTTTATCTCGGGACGCGTGAAGCGCGAACCCGAGTAGTTTTCTCTTGTCTTAGAATGCATGACGCGCGACCTTGGGCATGTTTCATCTCGGGATGCGTGAAACGCGAGCCCGAGCTATTTTTCTTGTATCTCAAGACGCATGAAACGCGGCCTTGGGCATGTTTTTATCTCGGCTCACGTAAAGCACAAGCTGGAGTGGCTTTTCTTATTTCTCAAGACCCGTGAAGGGCGGCTCTAGGTGTGTTTTATCTCAGGATGCGTGAAGCGCGAGCCCGAGCGGTTTCCCTTGTTTCTCAGGACGCGTGAAGCGCGAGCCCAAGCAACTTTTCTTGTTTCTCAAGAAGCATGAAACGCAACCTTGAGTGGCTTTTATCTCGAGATGCATGAAACACAACCCCGAGCGGTTTTTTGTTTCTTAGTTTCTCAGGACACGCAAGGCGCAACCCTGAGCTGTGTTTTCTTTCCTCGTCTTGCGTTTTGGCATGGTCAGAGTGTGTTTTAGATCTTTTTACAGGGAACCTGTGTTGGTTTTAAGCTTGAAGCTGCTTATTCATATGTTGTTGTCTGGTTATATTGCTTTTTGCATCTGTTATTGCTTATTGCATCATCTTGTATGATCATGAGTTTTCAAAATAGCCGGCTTCGCGAAGCGTGTGAGTCTAGCATCAAAGTATCTTTGTGCATATCATTTTACATTCTGTCCCTGAACTACGTTGGTTTGATTCCTTGGAAAGGGATACGTAGGCAGCCTGTGGGCACAACCATTTATTTCTGTCTTGATTGTTTGTCCAAGTCTTACGACCTTGTCAAAATGGGTCGTCTTTAGGCTTTGACATTCACTCACATCATTTCATGACTCCGAGTTCTGTTAAAGAGGGGCAACTGTAGACACCCCATTTTTGACGGCCCTTACGACATGGAAGTCTTTTCTTGGACACCCAATGATGATTACATGTTCTTGCCAAGTGCTCGAAGTCCTCAACGAAATGCCACAACTTTGAGCCTTTTAAACCTTGCACACCTGTTGCCTCATTTTTGGACCAAACCTAGAGATCTTCAAGCTTGCAACCCCTGGTGACCTGCTGGCCACTGATTTGGGCTGTCGGCCATCACGTCTTGGTTGTCGGCCACTGATGTGGCCTGCCAGCCACCAGTGATGGCTGACCGGCCACCAATGTCTTTTGCAGATAGTTTGTGATAGTTCTACCAGTTGTTCGCACAGATGCATGCATCTGCTCCCACGTGTAGGGCTGGATGTTTTTGAGGGAGAGGCTTGGTTTTCTATATATAGGAGACCTCTCTCTCATGTTTTAAGGTTAGAAAAATTTTGGAGAAAAATTTTTACTCTCTCTACAATTCTCTCTTTCTCTCTTTCAAATTTCTACACTCTTACCTACATATCCTTAACCTTTGCATATACACCCTTAACCAAACCTTCTCATCTTTGAGCTGAGGTACTTTTGAGCTTGGTTTGAGCTCTAGAAGCATGTGTTTGTCTTGATTTGATGCCTAGAATTGGTCTTCTCTTCAAGAGGTATAAGGCTTTACTTGTTGTTTTGTTTATTTGCTATTATTCCTACTGTTTTTCCATTGTTTTTGGACTGTAAAAACTCTGTATTTTTGGGCTGAAACTTGGGTTTTAAGGCCATTAAAGGTTGAAGGGTGGTCCACCCTTCTTTACTCCTTGTTTTGAAGGCCTTTTCCCTTCTGTTTCCCATCCTTTTACTATACTTTTTTGATCTTTTAAGCACTGATTTTCAGAGTTATTTCCATGGCCAAAATCATGTTTTGAAGTTCAAATTTGAAGGGGTTAGTCCCCCCTCCTTGTGTCATGCTTACTAGCCTAGCTTATGCTATCTTTTAGCTTATTAGTCTAGCTATTTTTGTCTTAATTTCAGCATGTTTTAGGACTTATTTTAGACTATTTTAGCACTGTTTTTGGTTGATAATTGCATTTGAGCCTTGTTTTGCATGCTTATAGTGTAATTGTCCCCATGAGTTTAATGTTTTAGGCCTTAGACACCACCTTGTTTGAGTTGATTGCATTTATTTTGTGGCTTTCCATACTTATGATCACTCTTAATCACTTCTGCAACCTCCTCCCTTTCTTGGCTTTTGTTTTTCTTTGAAAGTGGTTTCAAATCCTTCGTTTGCTTAAGCATGAGATTGAGATGTCATGCTTAATGGTTTAATCCCTTTTAGGGGTTCATTACCAAAAGTATGATGTCTCTTTCATGCCTAAGACAACATTTGGTTTGAGCTGTCTTTCCATTACAGGACTTAAACTCACTATTGGACTCAATGAATTAAAGAATGGTTGGTAAACCAAAATGAAGTAATTAAATTAAGGCTAAAATGATGCAAGATAAGAATTTGGTTTTGTATTCAATCAGACGTTAATTGAACACATGGAAAGCTTGAGGCATTTCATACTCATTAGTGATGAAATGGTTCAAAGTTTCAAAGGTCACCACTTCCCTTGATCTTTCATGAAAAGGAGGAGGTTTGTGTCTTATTTTGCTACATTCATTGAACTTGCACACTTTGGATCATAGGCCATCATGCAATGAAATTGGTTGAGTTGATAGTTTGTGAACCAAGCTTACTACTCCTTTGATTTGTTCATGATAAGGAGGGATGAGTTGTGTAGACAACCCTTGAGAATACCCTCTACATGCTCTTTTTGTTCTCTATTGCAACAAGATGAACCCTGCAGCAGTGGCCAGCAGGTCACTTTCCATGGCCGGCAGGTGGCCGACAGGCCATCATCAGTGGACGGCCGGCCCCTTGCCAGCCACCAATAAAAATTCAATAGTGTGTTTTTTTAGTAGAGCAAAGCCATTCTGGAAGTGGACAAAGGTGTAAGTGTTCTACTGTGCAACAGAGACCTTTTGGAAGTAAAATAGTGGCCTTTTCGGGTGGAAACCGAGCATATGCATGAGCATTCTTCGCATACCAAGCATGTTTAAGTTTGAGTATTTAGTTTAGATATGTGTTGAAATTAATTAGTTGTAGCTAGTTAATTTTGTAAAGTGTTGTAATTAATTAGTTAGTTAACTAGTTATTCAATTCCGTCTTGTAATTAATTTGTCCATTTGTTGATGTAATAATTAGTTAAGTAGTTTAGCTAATTTAATTTTTTTTGTAATAATTAGCTTAGCTTTAATTAGTTAGCTAGTTAGTTTATTCATTCGGACTCTCCTTCGTGAGAGTGCAATGCAATAATGTGTATGTCTTCCAATCCACGTCTTTCTCCCTTTTATTTACTAGCTTATGTTGGTTAGTTTAGGGACATCATGTTTTGTTTAGCATACTTCATGTTTGCATCCATTTGTATTGCATGCACCGAAGCTCGATTCATCATTCTAACTTGTAACTTGCATTGTTGTACTTCTTTGAATACATGCTTAGACTGCATGTTATTTAATCGATTCATATGCCATATTAGTAGCCGAGCCTAGTAATTGCATATCCCATGTGTTGCATTAGTCATTTTGCATAAGTTAGGATCATGTATTTTTCTAACTCATTTATCTTTTGGCTTGGAGTACTAGGTGAGCTTTTACTTGCTTTAGCATATCGCATGAGTGTGAATATTGTCATATCTAGCATGGTTGCCATGAGGCTAATTGCTTAAATGATAATTGCTTGAATGCCTGTGGATGAAGGTTAATTACTTGAATTGGAATAATTTGAGTAATGTTTATATGCGATCACTTTTTCAAGTGGTACATATTTGAAACAGATTTGCAAACAAACATGAATCAAGTGTTCCAATTCTTGCAGATTTACTCTATACTTGTGTGTGCGCATCACATAGTAATGCTAGCCTAATAATCGGAACAAGAGCATATAATATAAATAAGATTCATATCATGATTAATAGAGGCCGATCTTTGATCGGGCAAGCGGGGGTGCTCAATTCATGACCTTCCCCTCTTGTACCTAAGTTCTCGAGCCGAGACAATCTTGGTAATGACGGACATGTGGCCTTTGGCACGAGTCATGGGTTTCCTAAATTTTCCCAAAAATAAAATATTTAGGTGGTGACTCTGTATCTGGCAAAACAGTCTATTTTTGGCATTTTTGATTCAAAATCAATTTTCCAAAAAGATTTGCTAAATTGGGACTCTTTGGTGTTTATCTATTTCACATTGCACTTGTGGAATCAGATTCAAAACTGCGGGAGTCCGATACTGTGAGGCTTATTCGTTTCCAAAAGGGGGCACGAAAAAGTCGAGCCATACCAGGGGTGTATTCTCGCCTTGAAATCTGTATGGTAACCCCATAGGTTGAGGTAGCTTGTATGCGCCTCAATTCTGGATACTAAACCAACCTAGTCTATCACCCTGTTGGAGAATAAGGAAAATTGCAAACATAGCCAGGGAGAAAATTAGTACCTGTGGTTTGGAAGTGCAACCAAGAAGAAGAGGAAGATCCCCAGCAGCATGAGGTGAGTCATCACCAATTGCCCCTGTAAGGTGCTTTCTAGGACACCACTTCCTAGCTGCTACATCGCATCTATCGTTTTGTACTTCTATTACATTGCATATAGCATCTATCGCATGCATCTACTGCACTATCTATTACATTCATTGCATCATACCATTTTATCGCTTGCATCCTTTTCGCGCTAAGCTTAGTGTGGCATTTGCTCATACCTTTCCCTTGTTGAAACATAGTTCTGTCATGTGTCAGTACCCATGCTGCGCTAAGGCCAGTATTGAGGGTGTCAACACCTTTTCTATGTTAGACGTGGTTTGTTTTGTGTCCATACCTTTTCTAGGTCAAATGTGGTTTGGCCTATGCCTTATTCACTACATCCATTGCATTGTACTTTGTCTAGTTGCATTTAGCGCATTTAGGATCATTATCATCTCGTTGCATTGTTATTCCCTAGCACATCTTACCCCAGCAGATCATTCCTTACTTATATCATACCACCCAATTACTTGTACTCTTTCTCTTTCTATGAAAAACATAGTTTTGCATGTGCTCGCACCCTTTTCACGTTGAAACATGGTTCTGTTATATATAAGCATCTATGTTGCGCTGAGGCCAGTATTAAGGATGTATGCACTTAGCATGTGTTAGGCATCATTTGGCTGTGCCCACTTCTTTTCTATATAAAACGTAGTTTGATTTGCATCACCATTCCTTTATGGTATTCGTGTGTTTTGCATTACTTGTGGTTTAATGATTTCGTTTCATTATATCATTTGCATGATTTCGTTACATTGTATATCATTTGCATGATTTCATTACAACTGTGTATTATTTGCATTCTGCCCCTGAACTATGCTAGTTTGATTCCTTACAATGGGATACGTAGGCAACCCTTGGGTTCACCCAACTGCATCTGCATTTTTTTTGTTTGCCCAAGTCTTATGGCCTTGTCAAAATGGGTCGTCTTCGGGCTTTGACATTCACTCACGTCATTTCATGAATTTGAGCTCTGTCAAAGAGGGGCAACTGTAGACACCCCATTTTTGACCGCCCTTAAGACTTGGACGCCACTGATTGATCACTCGATGATGAAAGTGATGCTGTACAATCACTCAATTTCTTCAGCAAGAAGAGCTTCTAAATCCCAACCTTATACCCATGTTGCCTTGTTTTGGACCAAAACCTTGGTTTTTCAAGCCTGCAACCTCTGGTGGCCTGCCGGCCGTTGCTCTTGGTTGCTGGCCAGTGGCCTGCTGGCCACCAGTGATGGTCGGCCAGCCACCAATATCTTTTGCAGATATTTTGTGATAGTTGTGCCAGCTATTTACACAAATGCTTGCATCTGCTCCCACGTGTATGGCTGGATGTTTGTGAGGGAGATTCATGTTTCTCTGTATATAGAGAGTCTCCCCTCTTACTTTGGGGTTAGAAAAATTTTGGAGCAAAATTTTTCCTCTCTCTACTATTCTCTCTCTCTTGTGAATTTCTCAACCTTTGCCAATACACTCTTAACCAAATCTCTTCATCTTTGAGCTGAGGTATCCTTGAGCCTTGTTTGAGCTCTTGAGGGTGTGTTTGCCTTGTTTTATTGCTTGGAAGTGATCTCCTCTTCAAGTGGTATAAAGCTTTACCTCTATACTTGTTGCATCTACTCTTTTTCTTACTATTTTCCAACTATTTTTGGGCTATAAAAACTCTACATTTTTTGGCTGAAACATGGGTTTTAAGGTCACCAAAGGTTGAGGGGTGGTTCACCCTTCTTTACATATTGCTTTCAAGGCCTTTACCCTTGTGTTTCCCACCTTTGCACTATCTTTTTTTGAGCTTTTAAACACTGATTTTCAGAGTTATTTCAGTGGCTAAAATCATAGTTTGAAGCCCAAAATTGGAGGGGTTAGCCTCCCCTCCTTTTGTTTTGCTTACTAGCCTAGCATACTCCATGTTTTATCTTTTTTGTCTTAATTCCAGCATGTTTTGGGACTATTTTAGGACTGTTTTTAAGTGTTTGTTGCATTTGAGCCTTATATTGCATGCTTGTAGTATAATTGTCCTCATGAGTTTGGTGTTTTAGGCCTTAGACACCATCTTATTTGAGTTGATAGTGTTTATTTATGGCTTTCCATACTTGTGATCACTCTTAATCACCTCTACAACCTCCCTCCTTTCTTAGCTTTTCATTTTCTTTGAAAGTGGTTTCAAACTACTTGTTTGTTTAAGCATGAGGTTGAGATGTCATGCTTAATGGTTTAATCCCTTTAGGGGATCATTACCAACGGTATAATGTCTCTTTCATGCCCAAAGCAACACTTGGTTTGAGCCCTCTTTCCATTAGAGGACTTAAATTCACTTGTGGACTCAATTGACTAAAGAATGGTTGGTAATTAAAATGGAGAAATAAAATTGGTGATTAAAAATGATGCAAGATAATAATTTAGTTTGGGTTCAATCGGATGTTAATTGAACCCTTGTGTATTGAGTCATTTCATACTCATTAGTGATGAAAACGATTCAAGATTCATTGTCAACTACTTCCTTGATCTTTCATGATAGGGAGGTGGTTTTGAGAGTCTTGTTTTATTGCATTTATTGAACTTGCACCCTTTGGTTCATAAGTTGTCATGCAATGAAATTGCATCCATTGGTGGTTTGTGAACCAAGTTTGCTACTCCTTTGAGCTGTTCAAATGATAATGAGGGGTAAATTGTGCAAACAAACCCTTGAGAATACACTGTCTCTACTCTATTTCCTCTCTATTACAGCAGGACAAACCAGTCAGCAATGGCTGACAGGCCACCTTCTGTGGCGGGCAGACCATCATCAGTGGACGGTAGGCCCTCTGCTGGCCACCAGTGCAAAATCCAGCAATGTACTCCCCGAGGAGAACAGAGCTGGTCTGGAGGTGGAAATCAGTGCCAGTGTCCTACTGTGCAAACAGAGGCATTCAGCAGCAGAAACGGTGGCTTTTTCGGGTGGAAACCATGTTCATGCATGAGCCCTCCATCAATCCTTGGTACCCGTGTTGTAATATATTAGTGTAGTGCTTAACATAGTGGCCTTGTAATTAATTAGTTAGAATAGCTAATTTGTTTTGTGTTTTAATTATTTTAATTAGCTAGATTAATCAATTAATTAGTTCGTTCGGCTTGTAATAATTAGTTAAGTAGTTTAGCTAATTATTCATTTGAATTTGTAATAGTTAATTAATTAGCTTAGCTTTAATTAGTTTAGCTAGTTAGTTCATTCGGACTCTCCTTCGTGAGAGCGCAATGTTGTAACAATGTGCATGTTTTCCAACCCCGCGTCTTTCTCCCTTTTATTTACTAGCTTATGATGGTTAGTTTAGGGTATCATGTTTTGTTTAGCATGCTTCATGTTTACATACATTTGTATTGCATGCACCAAGGCTCGGTTCATCATTCTAACTTGCATTGTTAGTAAAGCATTCTTTGAATACGTACTTAGACCGTATGCTATCGAATTGATTCATGCATCTTTCTAACTCTCTCATCTTTTTTGGCTTGGAGTACTAGATGAGCCTTTACTCGCTTTAGCATATCGCATACATGTGATTGTTTGCCATGTTTAGCATGCTTGCCATGAGGCTAAGTTCTTAAATAATAAATTGTTTTGAATGCCTACGGATGAAGTATATTTGCTTGAATTGGAATAATTTGAGTAATGTTCATATGCGATCACTTTTTTAAGTGGTACATATTCAAAATTCTTTTCAAAAACAAACATGAACCGAATGTTCCAATTCTTGCAATCTAGTCTATACTTGTGTGTATGCGCATCACATAGTAATGCTAGCCTAATAATCAGAACAAGAGCATATAATGTAAATAATATTCATATCATGATTAGTCGAGGCCGATCTTTGATCGGGCGAACAGGGGTGCTCAATTCATGACATTCCCCTCTCGTACCTAAGTTCCCGAGCAGAGACAATCTTGGTGATGACAGACACATGGCCTTGGGCACGAGTCATGGGTTTCCTAAATTTTTCCAAAAAAATATTTAGGTGGCGACTCTGTATCTAGCAAAGTAGTCTAGTTTTGGCAATTTGATTCAAAATTGATTTTCCAAAAAGATTTGCCGGATTGGGACTCTTTGGGTGATTATCTATTTCACATTGCACTTGTGGAATCAGATTCAAAACCGCGGGAGTCTGATACTGTGGGGCTTATTTGACTTCTTAAAGGGGGCACGAAAAAGTCGAGCTACACCAACCCATGATCTTAAATTGGCTGCGGTGATTTTCGCCCTCAAAATCTGGCGTCATTATCTTTACGGTGCAACCTGTGAGATTTACATTGATCACAAGAGTCTTAAATATCTGTTTACACAGAAGGAACTGAATATAAGGCAACGGTGATGGTTAGAATTTATGAAAGACTATGATGTGGAGATCCATCACCATCCAGGCAAAGCTAACATGGTGGCAGACACACTAAGCCAAAAGATGACCAGAAGTTTGGCATGTACTCTCGTTTCTCGCAAGATCAATGGACTGCTCGCCAATATAACCGTGGAACTCACTTTGATTGAAGAAATTAAAGCACGCCAATATGAAGATAAACTTTTAAAGAAGAAGTACGAGGCGCAAAGAAATATGCCCGATCCTGACTTCACTCTAAGCAATGGGATGCTAAAATTTTGAAATCGAATTTGCGTACCCGACATTCCGGAACTCAATAAGAAGATATTGGTGGAAGCTCATAGCTTGAGATTTGCAGTCCACCCTGGCAGCACAAAAATGCACCAGGATCTGAACGAACACTACTGGTGGACAGGAATGAAAAGAGACATAGTAAGCCATGTCTCAAAATGTCTGCATTGTCAGCGTGTTAAAGTAGAACATCAGAGACTTGCAGGACTGCTGCAACCACTCCCTATTCCTGAATGGAAATAAGAGAACATTACTATGGACTTCGTGGTCAGGCTACCACAGTCATTTTTGAAGAATGATGCAATATGGGTTATAGTAGACCGATTGACGAAGTCAGTCCATTTTCTGTCAATTAAAATCATGTACTCCCTTAATAAGTTTGCCACTTTATACATCAAGGAAGTCATTCGATTGCATGGTATCCCAGTCTCAATCGTGTCTAACCGAGACCCCTGCTTCGTGTCTTACTTCTGGAATAAATTGCAAGAAGCTTGGGGAAGCACACTGAAGTTTAGCACTGCTTATCACCCACAAATTGATAGGCAATCCGAAAGAACAATCCAGACGTTGGAAGACATATTACGTTTATGCGTGTTGGACCTCAAAGGTAACTGGATAAGCACCTACCTTTATTGGAATTCGCCTATAACAATAGCTATCCGACAAGCATTGGAATGGCATCGTACGAAGCTCTATATGGAAAGAGATGTCGATCACCTCTATGCTGGACGGAAGTCGGAGATAGGAAACTGTTAGGCCCCGAGATCGTGCAAATCACAAGTGATAAAATCCAACTTATCCAGCAACGAATTCGCACTGCCCAGAGCTGCCAGAAAAGTTATGCAGATACACAGAGACAGGACTTGGAATTTCAAGTAGGGGATCATGTGTTCCTCAAGATCTCACCGGCAAGAGGAGTTATCCGATTTGGAAAGCAAGGAAAGTTAAACCCACGTTACATCAGGTCGTTTGAGATAATAGAAAGGATTGGTCCTGTAGCATATCGCCTTTCACTACCACCTGAACTGTCCAACGTTCACAACGTGTTTCACGTTTCGATGCTCTGACGGTACCTTCGAGATCTAGCACATGTCGTCGACTATGAGAACTTGGAAGTCCAAGAGGACCTCTCTTATGAAGAGCAACCAATGCAGATTCTCAATAGTCGTGATCAAGTTCTCAAAGCAAGGCTATACCCCTTGTAAAAGTCTTATGGGGGAATCATCGTGTCGAAGAAGCTATGCGGGAAACAGAGAGTCAAATGCGAGTCAAATACCCACACCTCTTCAACAACCGAGGTACGTCAAGTTTGGGGACAAACTTCTATTTAGAATGGAAGAAATGTGACACCCGAAATATTTAATTAATACCACAACCCACCACGATTATTAAGAAGAATAATAATAATAATCTGTAAAGTAAAATAAAATAATTAATTTAATGATGATAGGGGATAAAGTGTAATTTAATTTACATTAGGAACACTGTAGAATTAAGCACCAAAAAAATAAATAATAATCATAATCATAATAAATTAATTAATTAATATAAAAAAGAAAAAAAGAAAATTAGTGATCCAATTTCCTTAGTGATATTGGCCCAAGCAATTCCCTTAGTAGTGTTGGCCCAAGCAATGCCCTTAGTAGTGTTTGCCCAAATATATCTATTTGACAGCAATCTATACTTATCCTGAAGATTCAAATCTATATTTAAGATTCAAATCTATTAGCACAATGATGGCAATCCATAGAGAGGCTACGTGTCACCCAAACTATACTCAGCAAGTAGTATAAAAGGAGGTAGGGTGTTTCTGAACAAATGAAGGAAAACCAACAAAGAAATGGACGAAAATACTGGAAGGCAAGAAGGGTTTTGATAATAGAAAGAAATAGTGAGGTATTAATTTTAAGGTGAGTTATATTATATCTTGAGTCACCATAATATATTTTACATATGTTTTGGGTTACCATAAATTATTTTACGCAATCTATGGTTTAAAATTATATTAATATTTTCATTTCGTTAATTATTTTCTGAACTCTATTTGCTTAAATTGAAACCCGTGGATATGTTTTTTAAATTTTAGAAGTTATTTGACAATGGTTTTATAAACAATTATGTTTTGTAAGTACCACCACGGGAGTCTCATGCCTTGGGGGACTTAAATAACCACTGGCCTCTGTTTGGCCACTTTGTGGTCCTCTGTTTGTCATGGATCCATTAACATCTGTTCTAACTGTCACTCCAGTGACCTCTGTTCTGTTATGTTTTGTACCATGGTTATGGTTATTTTATTTATATAATTTCTGTATTTCAGTTTCCGCCACTTTAAATAATTTGTTTATTCAAATTAAGTTATTCTAACTAACTATCCATGGTTATTTTGTATTCCCTATACTCTTGGCATAATATTTCTCACTCTACTGTGTGCTTATAGCTGTTACCCTTTCAGGTGACGAGATGTAAGGAAGACCGTAACCTCATGTAGTGGAACCCGTACAAGAATTTTATGTTGATCCGTTATTTTGTTTTCTTTCCGTTTCTTCCTTCTTCTTTTTTTACTGAGGGCCGGTCACTGAATAATAAAATAATAAAAGTCCTATAAATGCATTTTCTTTTATCAAAATAGTAGAATGAAGTAAATTTTTTATTTCATTATTTTCTTTTCACCACTCTGCATCCGTCTGCGCCATATAAATTGTTAAGCTTAGAATTATTTAGTAAGTTGCGATTCCAGCCCTAAGCCCTAGGGTTAGGTCATGATAGATCTAACTAAGAAAATTTTATATATCAATGAGTAAACATTCGGTAAATGATTAGTTAGAATCGTATAATAGTTTTGTAGGTTGTAATGAGTATGTGTTAGCTTAGGAGTGTTACAACTAAATTAGACACTAAATGTAGCCTAAAAATTGAGTTAGCTGATTGTTGAATTTGATATCATTATGGTCCTAAATTCAGTTATTGGAGAATTGTTGCTTGCTGGTCGTGAGTTACTTGTCTACTTACTTATTTATTTGTATTAAATTGTTATATATATAATCAAAATAAGAAATTTGTATATAATTTTTTTTGCATATTTATTAAAATTTTAATTATGAAATTTATATATTTATTCTTAAAATATAACTAATGTCTATTCTATTAATATTAAGGTATATTTACATTTGAAAACATTACCCTATATTAAACTAGACATGTGCTATACTTTTGGCCTAGAATTTGCTTAAGAGAGGTCAAGTGTTAATTTTTTATAATTTTTTAATTCAATAATTTCAAAAAAATTACATTGAGACTTTAAGTATTAAAATACCTTCAACGTTTTTATTGATATTATATAATTTATTTATTTGCCCCCGTAACAAATCAGATATTTTATAGGGCACTCGGTCCATAAATATAGCGATTTTGGTTTAGACCCGACCCATTTGATGTTCTAAATTTGGATTTCATTATCTTATATTGTTGTTCATATCTTGTTTCTTCTTATTCCTCATTGAGTTTGGTTATTGGAGTGCCTTGGTTGCATTTGGAACAGGTTGCTAGCATGTGTTTCAAAACTATTGTTGCCCAAATTTGGCTTCTTCGCCCGAGTGACGCTTCTTCACTCAAGTGGTTTTTGTAGACTCTTAGTACTTTTGCAGGTCTACAAAACTATTGGGAGGTAGCATTCTTAACTCGAGCGGTCATTCTTGCACTCAAGCGGTATTGGCTCGATCGGTCCTTCTTGAGCTCAAGCAATGGTCCTCTATTTGTAAAATTTCTGAGAGTTGGTATTCTTTGCTCGAGCGGTCACTTTGTGCGATCGAGCAATCTCACTTATTGTGTTTGGTCGCTCAAGCGACCATTCCTGCGCTCGAGTGGTTTGCGTGTGTATCAAGTTGTAAAAGTTACCTGTTAGATCACTTTTTCACTCCTCTCTCTCTAAATATTTCAAAACCCTAAGTTGAGACTCTCTCTCTCTCTAAAAATCACATTCTCTCTACAAATACACCTAGATACATTGGTTTCTCCACCATAGTCCCTTTGATAAAAAGGTAGAGCACACCGCGAGCTTCCTCTTAATCGAAACAAAGTTGATTTTCAACATCTTTGAGGATTCTCCATTCTCTCTCTCGTCTTCTAAGCTTGAGGTAGGGATATCTTTGCACATTCTTATGATTTTTAACTTAGTTATTTGTGTTTTGAACCAACATTGTGATTTGGGGATTTTTGCACAAATCTAGGGTTTTGGCTTGAAATCAAAAATAGGGGTTTTTAAATGGGTTGTTGGAAATGATTGGGGAAATGTATTTACTGTTGACTTATGATGAAATGATGGATTTTTATCTTTGAAATTGATTTATAAAGGAAATGGAATTTTGCCCTAAGAATATCAAATGTTGATTTTGTAATGATAAACGGAATTGATGTTGGAAATGTGGAATTGGATTGATGTTGATGAGGATGGCAAAGTTGGATATGTATTATTACTCCCATCTTGAAATTTTCAGAAAGTTTTTCTTTATGAAAATTATTTATCTATTTAGAGATATCTGTTATGGGCCATCGGTGGAGGATAGCTATGATTGTTGTAGAAATTGCATGAGAACTAGGAGAATTGAAACTATTTTTCTCATCCATTCGCATTGGGCATTGTTGCATATTTAACACATTGAAAATGTCTATTGTTTTGAGAAAAAGATGTGAATATTTTGGTGAAGGTAGGGGTTGTGGTTACGGTATTATGTTGGCATGTGTGTCCTTGGTGAAAGTCCAGAAACCCGCACAGTTATGTATCGAGCCTTCCTATTAATACCGGTAAAAATGACAAATTGGTAGTGCTTGTATAGCCTGCTTGTAGACACGTGTAGACACCCCATTTTTGACCGCCCTTAAGGCTTGGGCGTTACTGATGGTTTACTTGGTGGAGAAATGTGTGCAGGGCAAAGGTTCAATTTCTTCGGCAATGAGAGGGTCAAATCCCAACTTCACACCCCATTTTGGACCAAAGCTATTTTGAATGGTTTTTAGACCTTAAAACCCTCTCTTTCAAAACTTTTTTGAAATAAAGTTCCTACGATGTTCCGACGCTCGCATTTCGGTAAATGTTACGCTTTTCGGTAAAACGAGCAAGGACAAAGTGGAGATGAATGAAAGAGAGATGAAATCTTTGAAAAATCTTTAAAAACACCTTGCTTAGGGGTTTGAAGTAGAAGAAAAGAGGAGAAGAGGGGAGAAACCAAGTTGGAAAAGAGGATAGGCAAGAATCGCTAAGAGAGGGACGAGCAGTCCTCGCTAAATCAAGCTTATCTATCTATACACTTGGAGTTAAGCTATGAGGCCACCACCGTTGGAAAGAAGACTTCCGGGGCTTCATTTTTCATTCAAGAATCTCTTAAATCCGAGTCAGGAGGGCGGAGATATGATTGGTTGAAGTTGGGCATCATCTCGGTTGGACCGAAACTGAGCATCCTTCACCAAAACAAGCATAACCTTTTGCACAGTTGCAATTTTGATGCAAGGCTGGCGCCATTGGAAAGCTTACTTCCGGGGCTTCAATTTTGACACAAGAATGACCTGAAAAGGAGTTCATATGAAGAAGTTATTCCCGTTTGAAGTTGGACCTGCAGAGCAGATTTTTCCTGCCGACTGGCCAAAGCAAATGGCCGACCGACCAAATAGATGGCCGACCGGCCAGAAAAGATGGCCGACCGACCAAGTTTTCTGGCTGACGACCTTCCAGAGTATTCTACAGATTGAATGGATGCCAGCTGTGCCAGCTGGAATGCACAGACTCTGCTCCCCATGCACGTGTGTGGCTGTTTTGCACCCTTTGTTCCCTTTTTGACCCTCTTTTTGCACCCTTTGCTCAAAGCTTCTTGAGGAAGCAGAAGCTTTGACCCCTTGTCTTGGCTTCCTCAAGAAGCTTGCACCTTTGCATTAGCTTCTCTTAGAAGCTTGGTTCCTTTGACCCTTTTGTATAGCTTCTTTGAGAAGCTTTACACCATTTCCATTGTCTATATAAGGAAGCCTCCTCCTCCATTGTTTTGGTTCAGCAAAAACCAGACCTAGGGCATATATATCTGATATATATACACCCTCTCTCTCTATATCTCTCTCTCTCTCTACATTTGTGTGTTAGAGGGTTCAAAAGGGGCTTGTTCTTGGCCTATTGCACCACACCTCATAGCCATACACCACCACAATTGGACTGAGGTTCTTGGGAGGGTTTCTCGAGCTCTAAAAGCTAGTTTTTGGCCTCTGAAATTGCTGATCTCGAAGTCGATCTTCAAGGGTAAGTTTCTTCCCCTTTTTAGCACTTTCTTGTACCTCATTTTAGCCTGTCTTTCTTGCTGATTTGAGCTTGGTGTATAACATAAAAAAGTTCTTTTTTTTGTGTTTAAGATACTTCATTAAGACCACTTTGGTGTTTGGGGTTGTTTGACCCCTCTTAGGCCTTGTTTGGCCTCATTTTTGTGCATTTTTTGTGAGCTTCGGACCACCTTGTATTGGCCCTCTCACCACTAAAATCCAGAGGGATTTCAGTGGTGGGGGTGGTGTTTTGAGGTCCTAAGAAGGAGAAGGCCATCCCCTCTCCTTGTTGTCTTGTTTGCTTGCATTTTTGGCCTTACAAAGGGGCCTATATTTGCATACTTCTTGAGCTCGGTTCAGGCATTTTTCAGTGGGTTTTAGGACCCCTATAGGCCATTTCCAGAGTTGGTTTGTCTTTGTTGAGTGTCCATCTTGTATGTGCTTAACAACCCCTTGTATAGCCCTCTAAAGGAGCTCATCATTTTTGCATGTGTTGGCTTCATTTCAGTGGGTATTTGGGCATATTTTGGCATGTTTTGTTCACTGATTTTGGCTGGTTTGGTGAGATTTCATTTGCTTCATATACTTGCCATACAACTCATGTTTGCTAGTCAAAGTTGTATGCTATTTTAGTCCATCATGCTAGCACCTTTTGGCCATGCTTTGAACTAGGAATATCCACGTTTTGGGATTGCCTTGGTTCTGTCTTTGTATTTCATAGTCAAATAATGCATGCTTTGTATAGCCATAAGTCAA
>JAPPVO010000016.1:108204490-108252927 GCA_030407325.1 Camellia japonica | reverse complement strand
TATTGATATGTGTTCATACCTTTGCTTACCTTACACATTGCCTACGTTAATCCCGCATGCTTTACTTACATGTGTTAGATTCCTTCACACATTGTACACGTTGTCACGTGTGCTTTACTTACATGTGTTCAAATTCCTGCTTCACACATTGTATGCATTGTCACGTATGCTTTACTTACATGTGTTTATGCACACTTCGCATGCGTTGTCACGCACTTTTCAAATGCATTGTTATTCATGTTTCTAACGATATTGTACCTGTTAAGATCATTTCTTTTTCGGGCACGATATTGTATGTACAGTTCATTTGAAGCTGGAATGGCCAGACGAGCCGCACAGGTATTATATGTACTTCGCGTGAAACGCGGTAAGAATTGCATAATTTTCTTACATCCTTCCTGTCGGAATATGTAGGACTGTTATTCACCTGCTTAAAACTGTTGCATGATTTGCTTCATTACAGCATTCTTGGCATGATTATTAGTCATGCTCTTGTATCTTGCATACCGTTCGCATTTTGCCCCAACCTTCAGGCGCATCTCTGCATGCCTATATTGATTGATTGTTTGAGTCTACGGCCTTGTCAAAAATGGGTCGTCTCTGGGCTTTGACACTCACTCCCGTCACTTTGTGACTGTTGAGTTCTGTCAAAGAGGGGCAACTGTAGACACCCCATTTTTGACCGTCCTCAAGACTTCGTTGTGCTTGTAGGCACACCCAACAACTAGTTCGATTGCTCGCTGAGTACTCGACTGTCGCGGCAGAACGTCACCAGTTCAAGCTTCCCGGACCTTGTATCCTTTCTGCCCTTTTTTGGACCTTGGCTAGGTCCTTTCATAGTGGACCTTTTGGTGCACTGCCGGCCATGGCATGGCACTGCCGGCCATGTCTTTGTGCCTGCCGGCCATTGGTGATGCCCTGCCGGCCATCAGTGAGCCACTGCCGGCCATTGATGATGGCCGGCACCCCCCCTGTCTCAGCTGGTTTTCCTCCAGATCTTTTGAGCCAGCTGGTTTTTTGTTTGCTCCCCTCCATACACGTGTATGGAGGGATGGAACCTTTGTAAAGCTTCTTGAAGAAGCTTTAGCTTTGCATTCCTCTATATAAGGAGAGTGCCTCTCTCCTTGAAGGGGTTCAGCTATTTTGAAGAGAAAAAAGCTCTCTTTCTCTCTATATTGTTTGTATTTTGTGCTTAGAAGTTGGATTTCCTTGCACTTTTGCACTACAACACATAGAGATACACCACCACCATTGGACCAAGCTTCTTGGGAGGTCTTCTTGAGGTCTGAAAACTAGTTTCCACCCCCTGAAGTTGCTGGTTTCAAAGAGGGTCTTCAAGGGTGAGTATTTTCCCCATTTTTGCACCTTCTTGTACCTCACTTTAGTCCTCCTTGCATATTGATTTGGGCTTTGCTTATAACTGAAAAAAGTCTTGTATTTAAGTGCTTTTGAAGTTTGTTTAAGGTCTTTTTGCTGCTAGGGGTGTGTAACCCCCTTGCATGCTTTGTTTGGCTTTGTTTTAAGCCATTCCTTGAGGCCTCCGAGCTAGCCTTGGTTTGGCCTCCTTACCACTGAAATCCAGTGGATTTTCAGTGGTAAAGGTGTGGTTTTGAGGTCCTTAATCAGAGGGGGTGTCCCCTCTCTTTTAGTTCCTCTTTGCTTGCATTTTTGGCCTTCCAAAGGACCATCCCTCCATGCATTTTTTAGGCTTGGTTCAGGCCTTTTTGTGACTTTTAGGACCTGCCTTGGCCCTGTCCATGGCTGGTTTGTTCATATTTTGCATGCATCTAGTATGTGTTGTGTAACTCCATTCATAGCTCATCAAAGTAGCATGTGTCAGCTTTATTGAGTCCATTTCAGTGGGTTTTTGGTGATGTTTTACCATGCCATAAATCTGTTTTGGGTTGGTTTTGTCACTCCATGCTTGTATGATACACTTGTAGTGTAAATCCCCTAAACTAGCTTCATATGCTCCATGCTTTGCATGTCATGTTAGCTTGTTTGGTTTACATTTCAGCATGTATTTGGTCACCATTTGGCATGTCATGACCCTATCCATAGTTGGTTTGATCATCCTTTGCATGTTCCATATAGGTGTAGAACAAATCTTGTTTACTAGCCCTTTGTGCATGATGTTTTGACTCATCATCCTAGCATATTTTGGCTTTGCTCTAACATGATTTTATGCTTATCTTGGGCTGTCCTAGGACTGTTTTAGGCTGCCATGGCCATATCACTCGTGCTTTGTATAGCTATAGTGTAAATGCTTAGGCTAGTCTTGGGTTTTGAGGCCCCTACCATGCCATACATGTGATGTTTGCATGTTTTGCCCTCATTTCATATGCTATTTCAGTCCATGAAATGTTGTCATACACTTGCATTTGACATGCTTTGAATGCTTTATAGAGCTTGTGCTTTATGCCTCAAGAAGTGGCTTTTGTACATGCCATTAAACCTAAGCCTTTGGCTCATCATTTCAGTGCATTTTGGGTCTTATTATACCATGATGTAACTCTGTTTTATGTTGTCCAAGTCTTGTCACGATTGGTTTCAATAGGTGTAGTGCATTGCCTCTTTAAAGCCTTGCATGCTCCATGTTTTTGGCTTTGTGTTCTAGCCTATGTTGGCTAGCATTGAGCTTAGTTTTGGTCTTGTTTGGACCTACCCTAGGACTATTTTAGGTCCCCTCGGCCCCTTGGGGTTTGCCTTGTATGGCCATGGCTTAAGTCCCTTTGCTCACTTCGAGCTTTGAGCATCATAATATGCTATGCTTGCATTGTTGATTTGATTTGGCATCACTTTACATGAGATTTCAGAGCTTGCCTCATTGTCATACATCCGTGTTTGTTGCTCCTTAAGTGTGCTTAAGAGTTGTCCTCTTTGTGCCTTAATACTTGAGCCATTTGGCATACATGTTTGCCTTGCCATTTCATGCTTTTCATGCCATCAATCCATCACTTTTGGCCACTGATTTGGGCTTAGTTGAGAGCTGCCCACATTAGTTTAAGTCCATCCCTTTGCATGTTGTCGCATGCCTGTCTTGCATATTGTTGTATGCGTGCTCCATCTTGCATGTTGTCGCATGCTAGCCCCATTAT
The DNA here is from genome assembly GCA_030407325.1 of Camellia japonica. Taxonomy (NCBI): domain Eukaryota; kingdom Viridiplantae; phylum Streptophyta; class Magnoliopsida; order Ericales; family Theaceae; genus Camellia; species Camellia japonica. Next base: position 108,249,829 of record JAPPVO010000016.1, on the reverse strand, counting down.
GTGTGTTGCATGTCCATATTGCATTTTGTCATGTTGTCCAAGGTGTTGCTCACATCATGCTTATTGCTTGTTGCATGCTTGAGTTAGTTGCATTGGCACACTTAAGTCATATTGCATGTTTGCCATGCTTATGTGTTGCATTGTTTGGATTAAGTGTAATCCGAGCACGAGGAACGAGGGACGTTTCATACTCCGAGTGATGGAACGTGTCTCAATTCTCGGCCGCCGAAGCTCTTGATGATTCATGATAGAGTTCTAGGCTTTACTTGCTTTATTTGTGCATTCGTTTTCATATTGATTTGCACAAGTTGGATCTTTGGCCATCATGCATCGGGATGCGTGATTGATGGTCATGGATCCGACTAGGCCTCTCCCTTGATGTTTTGAGGCGATTTGGGGTGGTATAGTGCATACATGCCCTTGGGAGACCCTCCATTTCCTCTATTTTGTGCTTTGTTGCAGCTTGGTGTCACAGCACACCAGTGGCCGGCAGTGCACGATTGATGGCCAACAGCTTCTCATCATTGGCCGGCAGTATGCCTTCCCTAGCCGGCAGGTGGACGGTAGTGCTCCTCCATGGCTGGAGGGATAGGCCACTGGTGTATCCTCCAGCAGTGTTTTGGTAAGTTCCAGCAACAAGCACTGGAGAACACCTTGCCAGCAAAGCCTCTAGAGAGCAACAGAAGGCGTTTCGAGGTGAGGAACCGAAGTGAGCATGCATACCCTCCTCTTCTTCAAACAGAGCTGGAATAGCATTCATTTACTGCTTACTTGTTAGTTAGTCGTTGTGTAATAATTAGTTGTAGCTAGTTATTAATTCGGTTTTGTAATAATTAATTAGCTCGTGAGTTAGTCGATTAGGCGGCTTGTATTATTTATTCGGACCCTCCAAGCAAGGGCACAATTGTAATAAGTGTGTATGTGTGTGTGATCTATGTCTTCCAACCCCACGTCTTTCTCCCTTTTATTTACCAGCTTATGATGGTTAGATTAGGGCATGTTTCAATTAGCATACTTATGCTTGCATGTTTGCATCCACTCATCTGTCTTGCATGCACCGGGCTCGGCGCATCATACTAACTGCATTATATTTCAATTCCAAGTTGAATACGTGTTAGCTGTAGCATCTCATATGCCATTCTTAGGATAGCCGAGCCTATTTCTAGTTGCATTTTGCATGTGTTGCATTAGCCATCTTAACATGAACTAGGATCATGCATTGATTTCTAACCTAGTTTCTGTTTTGGCTTGGAGTACTCGGTAAGTGTTTATGCTTTAGCATCCTTACATGCGTGTGAGTGACTGCCATGATAGCATGCTTACCATGAGGCTACCTGCTTATGTGATATAACTGCCTGAATGCCTGTGGGTGAAGGTTGGGTTATTTGGATTGGAACAATGCATTGATTGTAAGTCTTAAGTCCACTAGATAGTGGCAAATCATCATGTTTTCTAAGCCCACCCGAGGGTGGCAAATCTGCATTTTAGCCTACTTGCGAGTAGCAAACTGTTTTCAAAACAAACATGAGATGTTTTGTTCCAATTCAGGCGACCCAGTCTATACTTGTATGCTGCGCGCATCACATAGTAATTCTAGGCTAATAACCGAAATAAGAGCACATAATGTTTTCAAAACCTGGTATCATGGTTAGTAGAGGCCGATCTTTGATCGGGCGAGCGGGGGTGCTCACGAAGTGACCTTCCCCAATCGTACCCAACTTCCCAAGCCGAGGCAACTTTGGTGATGACGGACACGTGGCCTTAGGCAACGAGTCAGGGTTTCCTAAATTCCCCCAAAATAAAATATTTAGGTGGTGACTCTGTATCTGGCAAAGCAGTCCATGTTTGGCACTTCTTTCAAAAAATATGTTTTCAAAAATGATTTGCCGGATTTGGACTCTTTGATGATTCATCGGTCTTGCATTGCACTCTGCGAGATTAGATACAGGACCGTGACATTGAGTCCTGAACTGTAGTGAGGCCAAATGAACAAAACGGGATTTCCCTCCCGGGACGTTCGGGGACGTCTACAGAAGCAAACTTATTGGTGTTCAAATATAAAGAGAGAAATAGTTTAGTTTGTATCACAATGTTTGTATTGTCAACAGGTGAAAGTAGAACATCGGAGGCTAGCCAGACTTCTTCAACCTTTGTCAATTCCCGAGTGGAAATGGGAACACATCTCTATGGATTTTGTTGTGGGTTTGCCGGGGACACAAAAAGGTATGGATTCGATTTGGGTTATAGTTGATAGATTAACTAAGTCAGCACTCTTTTTGCTTGTTAAGACTACATTTAATGCTGATAGACTTGCTTCGTTGTAAATGAATGAGATTGTTAGACTTCATAGGGTGTCGATGTCTATTGTTTCAGACTGAGATCCAAAATTTGTTTCTAGATTTTAGCAGAGTTACAAAGAGCTTTGGGAAACGAGTTGAGATTTAGCACGACTTTTCATCCTCAAGCCGATGGGCAAACAGAAAGAACGATTCAGACACTTGAAAATATGCTCAAGTTATATATATTGGACTTTAAGGGAAGTTGGGAATTACATTTGCCATTAGTAGAATTTGTTTACAACAATAGTTTCCAAGCTACCATTAGCATGACGCCGTATGAAGCTTTGTATGGGAGAAAGTGTAGGTCACCAATTTGTTGGACTGAAGTAGAAGATAAAGCATTGATTGGTCTCGAGATAGTTCAAGTGACAACTGAGAAGATTAAGCTCATTCAACAAAGAATCAAAACCGTTCAGAGTCAACAAAAGAGTTATATTGACCAAAGAAGAAGAGAGCTAGAGTTTGAAGTTGGGGATTATGTATTCTTAAAAGTTTTGCTAATGAAAGGAGTTTCAAAGTTTGGGAAGAAAGGTAAGTTAGCGCCTCATTACATTGGGTCGTTTGAAATTCTTGACAGAGTTAACCTCGTGGCCTACCGACTTGCTTTGCCATCGAAATTAAGTCAAATCCACAATGTGTTTCATGTTTCGATGTTGAGGAAGTATATTTGAGATCTAGTGCATGTGATTAATCATTTCGAGATTGTGGTTAATGAAGATTTAGGTTATGAGGAGAAGCTGATATGGATTATTGATAGGCAAGTGGCACAGTTGAGGAATAAGTCGATACCAATGGTGAAAATTGAATGGAAAGAGCATTATGGCAAAAATGCTACATGGGAAATGGAAGAGGAGATGAAAATCTTATATTCGAAGTTGTTTTCAAGGCAAGGTAACTTAAGTTTGGGGACCAAACTTCTTTAAGGGGGTAGACTATAACAACCCTCATTTTTCCTTAGTCATATTTTTGAGAATTTACATGATTTTGGTTTGTTAAGCTTGCATGTTGTGAACTATGAAAATTTGTCTAAGTATGGGAGCATGTCTTGTTCTGTGCTGTTATGTTTTGTCTAAGTATAAGATCCATGCTTTGTTCCTTACCTTGTGTGTTGAACCTAGGCCAATTACCTTTGTTACCTCACACCGAGATCACACCTTTGAACCTCTTACACCTAAGCCGTTGGGCGTCAACACCTAGGATCATCTTGGAACCATCTTGGTTGACCTCCACCTTCACCCTTACATCTTGGCTAAGATGTGCATCATCTAGGCCGAGGTGTACATTACGTAGGTGTAGACGTCCCCGAACGTCCCGGGAGGGAATCCCGTTTTGTTCATTTGGGCTCACTACAGTTCAGGACTCAATGTCACGGTCCTGTATCTAATCTCGCAGAATGCAATGCAAGACTGATGAATCATCAAAGAGTCCAAATCCGGCAAATCGTTTTTGAAAACAGATTTTTTTGAAAGAAGTGCCAAACATGGACTACTTTGCCAGATACAGAGTCGCCACCTAAATATTTATTTTGGGAGAATTTAGGAAACCCTGACTTGTGCCTAAGGCCACGTGTCCATCATCACCAAAGTTACCTCGGCTCGGGAACTTGGGTACGATTGGGGAAGGTCACTTCGTGAGCACCCCGTTCGCCCGATCAAAGATCGGCCCCTACTAACCATGATATCAAGTTTTGAAAACATTATGTGTTCTTATTCCGGTTATTAGCCTAGAATTACTATGTGATGCGCACATCATACAAGTATAGACTGGGTCGCCTAAATTGGAACAAAACATCTCATGTTTGTTTTTGAAAGCGGTTTGCTACTCGCTAGTAGGCTAAAATGCAGATTTTGCCACCCTCAAGTGAGCTTAGAAAACATGGTGATTTGCCACTATCTAGTGGGCTTAAAACTCGCAGTCAATGAATTGTTCCAATCCAAATAACCTAACCTTCACCCACAGGCATTCAGGCAGTTATATCATATAAACACATAGTCTCATGGTAAGCATGCTATCATGGCAGTCACTCACACACATGCAAGGATGCTAAAGCATAAGCGCTTACCGAGTACTCCAAGCCAAAACAGAAGCTATGTTAGAAATCCATGTATGATCCTAACTATGCTGAAATGCCTAATGCAACACAGGCAGGAATGCAACTACAATAGGCTCGGCTATTCTAAAGATGGCATGTGAAATGCTACAACTAACAAGTATTCAACTCAGGAATTGAAATACAACGCAGTTAGTATGATGCGCCGAGCCCGGTGCATGCAAGACAGATGAATGGATGCAAACATGCGAGCATAAGTATGCTAATTGAAACATGCCCTAAACTAACCATCATAAGCTGGTAAATAAAAGGGAGAAAGACGTGGGGTTGGAAGACATACATTACACACACGCACACTTATTACACAATTGCCCTCGCTCAGAGGGTCCGAATAAATAATACAGTCCGAATAAATAATTAACTACTCTAGCTAATTAAATATTACAAAACCCTAATTAATTAACAAATTAACTAGGAAAGCGAATAAACTAGCATGCAAGCTATAAAATGGACTGCCTTAGCTCTTGTTCCGAATGATGAAAGATGCATGCGTGCTCGAGTTGCCTTCTCGGGAAATTCCTTGCGATGCCCCGATTTGCCTCTGTTTTGCAATTGGTCCTAGAACACTGTACAAAACTTCCGAAGACTGCTGACTAGTTTTTGCTGCTGGATTCTGATTTGCTGCAACAGAGAGCAAGAAAGGGGCATGGCAAAGTATTTTCAACACATGTGTGCATGACCACTCTCCCCGTCATTGCACAAGCTCTAGGAAGTGTAGACCTCGATCCTCGTGCCACCAATCACGCATCTCGATGCATGATGGCCAAGGAGTCGAATTACACGACTCAATGTGAAATGAATGCACATATAAACATAACAAGGCCTAAACTCCATCATGGGTAATCCGGAGTGTCGGCGACTGGGAATTGAGACACGCTCCGTCACTTGGAGTACGAAACGTCCCTCGTTTCCCGTGTTTGGACTAACCCTACTCCAAACACAATGCAATGAGATGGCATACACAATGTGACTAACATGCAACCCTAAATGCAATGCAACCTAATCATGCTGGCATGCGAGGGATGATATGCGAACATGCAACTAGCATACGCAATGCTATGGACTAGAATGGTATACACAATGCACGTGACATAACATGGCATACACAATGCACTTACGAAGACTATCATGCGCACATGAACTAAATGGCATATACAAATGCAAGATGGACTTACACCAATATGAGTGGACCTCAGCCACACTCACATCAGTGGCCATATGATGAAAATGAGACAACCGAAATACATGCAAGCATGCACGAATGCAATGGACCGATCCTAAGGCACAACATGCAACTCTAACTAAGCATGGCAAATGATGAAATATGGCATACAAGCATACATTTTCCAGCTCTGAAACATGATGTACAATGGTCCCGAATCATGCAAATATGTTACCCAATGCATGCTAGATGGCCCGAATACCGAAACTAGTGAAGCGGGTTACACTAGAGGTACACAAAGCAATGCACGAATGGCAAAACCAACCCTAAACAGACCCTAGGCAGGTCTGAACTAGTGGGAAATGGCCCAAAATGATGGTTCAAAGTGCATGGAATGAAGCTCATTCAATGGTCCGAAAACAAGGCATTCATGCACAACTCTCAAGCACACTTAAAGAGGAGAAAACATGAGGATATGGCATTCACATAGGCTCTGAAATATGATGCAAAATGACCCCAAATCATGAAAACACCTCTGTATATGCATGCAATAGACCTCCAATCTCAAAGCTAGGCAAGTGTATTGAACTACAAGCATGCAAAACAAGCATCATTCGACCATGAGACCCAAAAAAAGAGCTAGGTAAGTCCAAAATATGCACAAAATCAGTTTAAGGCAAGGCCAAAAAGTACTAAAATCAAGGGTCAACAAAGCATGCAAAATAAGCTAGTGAACCGTGATTTGTACTACAACTATATGACGCACATGAGAGCTCACCAAACTAGCCAAAAAACAGAAGTATGCCATGAAAAATAATGCCCAAAAACCCACTGAAACTCAGTCAATGCATGCAAGAATGATGTGTCCCTTTGAAAGGCCAATAAGAGGGTTGTTCTACACATGCAAGATAGACATACAAAATGGAAAAACCACCTCTAGAAAGAGGTTATGAGGGCCCCAAAACTCACTAAAAAGGGCCTGAAATTAGTCTAGGAAGCATGCAAGTGAAGGCCCTTTTGAAAGGCCTTGAAGAAGATTACTCTACACAAGCATAATAGACATCTAATATGGCAAAACCACCTCTGTAAAGAGGTCATGCAGGTCACAAAACTCATCAAAAATGGCCTAGGGCATGGCTTTGAAACATGCAAATAGGGGCTCCTTTAGAAGGCCAAGAAAGCTAGTAAAGAGAACAAAGGGTGAGAGGGTCACCCCTCTCTGATTTTGAGGCTCAGAAACACATGTTAGCCACTGAAAATCCACTGGATTTCAGTGGCTAAAAGGCCAAACCAAGGCCAACACAAATGCTCTAATGCATAGCTCAAAACAAGAGGAAATGAAGCATGCAAGGGGGTAGATGACCCCCAACAGAAAAATGGCCTTAAAAAAACATGTTTAGAAGCTCAAAACAAGACTTTTTTCAGTTTATGACAAAGCCTAAATATACTTGAAAATAGAGCTAAACTATGAAGCAAAATAAGGCTACAAAGAGGGAAATAGAGACTTACCCTTGTAGAGAAGAAGGCCAGCAGCTTGTGGACCAAAATAGGAACTCTTCAACCTCTGAAAATGAGCTCCTAGGTGCTTAGGTTGACCATGGAGGTGTTGTGCTTGGAGGCGTAGTGCAATGGGGCCAAGAACTTCAACCTTTGAAGCTAAATGAGAGAGATACAAAGAGAGAGTGTATGCATGAGCCTTAGCAATTTTCTGAACCCTAGCAATGGAAGAGGGCCCTTCCCTTTATAGAGGAGAAGATCTAAAGCTTCTCAAAGAAGCTTAAAATAGGGGTGAGCAGCGGATATACCGATCCGCCAAAACCGACCGAACCGAACCGATCCGCCGCATTTTGGACGGATGCGTGATGACGAGCGGACGGTTGCGGATTGATTTTTTCCAATCCGCCAATTTGGCAGACGGATGGTGGATTTGAGGTTCCTTTGGCCATAACCGAACCGCCAAACCGCGAGCACCCTTTAGTAATTTATAAGACTTTGTGTTTTCAATTTGTTTAAATATTTTGTTTGCGTTTTCAATTGAAAAAGAGTTCAAATATTCTGTTGAAAAAAAGTTTTCAACTTGAATATATTTTTTGAATTGAAAAAAATAAACGTATTATTTATCTATATTTTTTGGTTTTTAAATCTAACTCTAAAAGTAATAAATAGAAAATGTTTTCAAAAATATCTATAAATATAACAATACAGAGACATACAATCTCTACTATTGCTCTGTTCATGGTTTTGGTAGTTTGAATTGTTTTTATATTTTAAGAACCACAGATTGTAATATTTTATGTAGATAAGGCATGCTGTAATTGTAATATGTGGATGAGGCATGCAGTGATTGTGATATTCTAAAATTTCAAACTTTCTTTCTTTGGATGATGCATGCAGTAATTGTAACGTAATACTTTTTTAAATCATTGACTGTAATACTTTCTTCTTCTTTTTTTTTTTTTTTTTGAAGAAGTGCACAAGTTGAACTATGTTTAAAATTTATAAAATTTCAAACCGCCAACCCGATTCGCATCCATCCGCCAAACCGCCAATCCGTTCAATCCACATCCGCTGGATTGGCGGACGGATGCGGATTGATTTTCTCCAATCCGCCAATCTGGCGGACGGATGGCGGATTGGAGGTTTCGTGGCCGCAACCGACCCGCGCCCACCCCTAGCTTAAAAGCTATCTTAAACATCCTCCATACACGTGTATGGAGGATGCATTCTGAGGCTTCCAGCTGGCACAGCTGGCTTCAACTCATTGAGACAAAAAAGCAGAAGGCTGCCAGGGGTCAAAAGGTTCAAGCTGAAAAGGTGGTCGGCCTACCCATATTGGTGGTCTCCCAGGTGAATGCAGCTCAGTGGTGGTATGGAAGACCAGAAATTGTGGCTCAAAAGTGAGGGAGACCAAGGGGTCAAAAGGGTCAAGCAAAAAAGGTGGTCGGCCTACCAAGATTGGTGGTCTCCCAGGTGAATGCAACTCAATGGTGGTATGGGAGACCAGAAATTGTGGCCCAAAAGTGAGGGAGACCAGCTTTCTAACAAGAAAACCGGGCAACGAAGAGAAAGGTGGTCTCCAAGAAGAAAATGTGGTCTCCCACCATAGTACCACCTTCCTAACAAAGAAACTAGGGTCCATGCCAAAAATGAACCCACATCGATGCAAAACGAAGGTTCAGGGGCCAAAACGCGCAGCCGAGTGCCCCGAAAACAGGCTGTTAGGCACCAGAGGTGGCGTTGTAGATGTCCCCGAACGTCCCGGGAGGGAAATCCTGTTTTGTTCATTTGGGCTCACTATAGTTCAAGACTCAATGTCACGGTCCTGTATCTAATCTCGCAGAGTGCAATGCAAGACCGATGAATCATCAAAGAGTCCAAATCCGGCAAATCGTTTTGAAAAACAGATTTTTGAAAGAAGTGCCAAACATGGACTGCTTTGCCAGATACAGAGTCGTCACCTAAATATTTTATTTTGGGAAATTTAGGAAACCCTGACTCGTTGCCTAAGGCCACGTGTCCGTCATCACCAAAGTTGCCTCAGCTCGGGAACTTGGGTACGATTGGGGAAGGTCACTTCGTGAGCACCCCCGCTCGCCCGATCAAAGATCGGTCTCTACTAATCATGATATCGAGTTTTGAAAACGTTATGTGTTCTTATTCCGGTTATTAGCCTAGATTTACTATGTGATACGCACAGCATACAAGTATAGACTGGATCGCCTGAATTGGAATGAAACATCTCATGTTTGTTTTGAAAACGGTTTGCTACTCGCAAGTAGGCTAAAATGCGGATTTGCCACCCTCGGGTAGGCTTAGAAAACATGATGATTTGCCACTCTCAAGTGGGCTTAAAACTCACAGTCAATGAATTGTTCCAATCCAAATAACCCAACCTTCACCCACAGGCATTCAGGCAGTTATATCACATAAGCAGGTAGCCTCATGGTAAGCATGCTATCATGGCAGTCACTCACACACATGCAAGGATGCTAAAGCGTAAAGACTTACTGAGTACTCCAAGCCAAAACAGAAGCTATGTTAGAAATCCATGCATGATCCTAACTATACAGAAATGCCCAATGCAACACATGCAAAAATGCAACTAAGATAGGCTCGGCTATTCTAAGATGGCATATGGTAATGCTACAGCTAACACGTATTCAACTAGGAATTGAAATACAATGCAGTTAGTATGACGCGCCGAACCCGGTGCATGCAATACAGATGAATGAATACAAACATGCAAGCATAAGTATGCTAATTAAAACATGCCCTAATCTAACCATCATAAGCTGGTAAATAAAAGGGAGAAAGACGTGGGGTTGGAAGACATACATCACACACACGCACACTTATTACAATTGTGCCCTCGCTCAGAGGGTCCAAATAAATAATACAGTCCGAATAAATAATTAACTACTCTTGCTAATTAAATATTACAAAACCCTAATTAATTAACAAATTAACTAAGAAGTGAAATAAACTAGTATGCAAATCCATGGACCGCCTCAGCTCTGTTCCGAATGATGAATGATGCATGCTTGAGTTGCCTGGCGCGGAAATCCATTGCGATGCCCCAATTCGCCTCTGTTTGCAATTAATGCCGGAATGCTGTGCAAAGCTCTAGAAGGTTGCTGATTTCTGATTTGCTGCAACAGAGAGCAAGAAAGGGGCATGGCAAAGCATTTTCACATATGTATGCACACCTCGATCCTCGTGCCACCAATCACGCATCTCGATGCATGATGGCCGAGGAGTCGAATTGCATGACTCAATGTGAAATGAATGCACATATAAACACAACAAGGCCTAGACTCCATCATGGGTAATCCGGAGTGTCGGCGACCGGGAATTGAGACACGTTCCATCACTTGGAGTACGAAACGTCCCTCGTTTCCCGTGCTTGGGCTAACTCCTATCCCAAACACAATGCAAATGAGATGGCATACACAATGCAACTAACATGCAACCTAGCATACACAATGCTATGGACTACAATGGCATACACAATGCAAGATGGACTTACACCAATATGAGTGGACCTCAGCCACGCTCACATCAGTGGCCATATGATGGAAATGAGACAACTGAAACATATGCAAACATGCACGGATGCAAAGGACCGATCCTAAGGCATAACATGCAACTCTAACTAAGCATGGCAGAGGATGAAGTATGGCATAGAATGACACATGATGCAGCTCTAAAATGGCACAAAAGATGGTCCCAAAACATGCAAATATGGCACACAATGCAAGCTAGGGGGCCCGGGTACCGAAACTAGTGCAGTGTGTTACTCTAGAGGTACCCAAAGCAATGCACCAATGGAAAAACCAACCCCAAATAGACCCTAGGAAGGTCTGAAACAATGGGGAAATGGCCTAAAATGATGGCTCGGAATGCAAAGAAATGGAGCTCATTCAATGGTCGGTAAATGAGGTATACAAGCCCGACTCTCAAACACATTTAAAGAGTACAAAACATGGCAATATGACATTCAAACAAGCTCTAAAATATGATGTATAATGAGCCCAAAACATGAACACACCTCAGTATATGCATGGAATGAACCTCAAAACTCAGAGTTAAGCATGGGTATTGAACTACAAGCATGCAAAACCAACATCATTCAACCATGAGACCCAAAAACAGAGATAGGGCAGTCCAAAATAAGCACAATATCATTTTAAGGCATGGCCAAAAGGTGTTAAAATTAAGGGTCAACAAAGCATGCAGAGAAAGCTAGTGAACCATGAGTTACACTACAACTATATGGAGCATATGAAGGCTCATCAAACTAGCCAAAAAAAAGAAGTATGCCATGCCAAAATATGCCCAAATAACCATTGAAACTCAGTCAATGCATGCAAGAATGATGGGCTCCTTTGGAAGGCCAATAAGGGGGTTGTTCTACACATGCATGATGGACACACACAATGGCAAAACCACCTCTGGACAAAGGTTCTGAGGATCCTAAAACCCACTAAAAAGAGCCTGAAATGGGTCTAGGAAACATGCAAATAAAGGCCCCTTTGAACGGCCTTGAAGAGGATTGCTCTACACATGCATCAAAGACATAAAATATGGCCAAAAGGGCTCTGGACAGAGTCAAGGCAGACCTTGAAACTCACAAAATAGGGCCTGAAATGTGGCTTCACAACATGCAAGATGGAGCTCCTTTGGAAGGCCAACAAAGTTAGTAAAGAGAACAAGGGGTGAGAGGGTCACCCCTCTCTGATTTTAGGGCTCAAAAACATATCTAAGCCACTGAAAATCCACTGGATTTCAGTGGCTAAAAGGCCAAACCAAGGCCAATGCAAATGCTCAAATGCATGGCTCAAAGCATGAGGAAATGAAGCATGAAAGGGGGTAGATGACCCCAAACAGAAAAAAGACCTTAAACAAACATGTTTATAAGCTCAAAAAAAGACTTTTTTTAGTTTATTATAAAGCCCAAAAATGCTTGCAAATAGAGCTAAGATATGAAGCAAAACAATGCTTAAAAGAGGGAAAGAAGTGTTACCCTTGAAGCTCAAGAAGACAGCAGCAAAAGGGGGCCAAACTCTGAGCTAAAGCCAGATTTTGGAGCTCAAAATGATCCTCAAAGAACCTCAGCCCAATGGTAGTTGAGTTTGATCAAGGGTGCCTAGGCAAAGGAGAGGTATATCTCCAAGTATAGCTCTTGCTATGCACACAAAGGCAAGAGAAGGAGAGAGAGACAGAGATTTGGCTCTGGAATTTCTAGAGAGAGAGGGATTTTTTTTAGAGTGAGAAGCTCCCAAAACTTGCTTAGGAAGATTGTCCTTGAAAAATGAGAGATATAACTCATATATATCAAAAATGAGAGTTTGCTCGAAAATATCTGATTATAGGACAGCTGGAGGTTGTGGAAGATAGATGAAGGGAAAATATCTATCAATTCTGAGCTTTTTGGGCATAAGTGGTCGACCGACCACCTTTTCTGGTCGGCCTGCTACTTTTTCTGGTTTTTTCAGGACAAAAATTGGTCTACCGGAAAGAAAGGTGGTCGGCCAGTGATTGGGAAGTCCAAAAGTGGTCGACCAGGTGTCCAAATTGAAGCCCCAGAAGTTAGCTTTCCAATGGCACAAACCTTGCATTACAATTCCTCCTATGAAAAAAGTTATGCCTGCTTTGGTGAAGCCGCGCAGATTCGGTCCAACCGGATTGATGCCCTACTTCAACCAACCATATCTCCCCCGTCCGGAATTGGCTTTAGGAGATTCTTGAGTGCAAAATGAAGCCCCGGAAGTAATATTTCCAACGGTGGTGGCCTCATAGCTAGATTCCAAGTATGCAAACGAATAGGCCCAATTCGGCGAGGGCTGCTCGACTCTCTCTTAACGGTTCATGCCCATTTTCTTCCCCAACTGGATTTCTTCTCTCCACTCTTCTTTTCTTCAACTCCAAACCCCTGAACAAGGTGTTTTGAAAGATTTTTCAAAGATTTCATCTCTCTTTCATTCATTTCCACTTTTGTCCTCGCTCGATTTACCGAAAAGCGCAACATTTTGACAAAATGAGAGCGTTAGACATCGTAGGAACTTTATTTTCAAAACATTTTGAACGAGAGGGTTTCAAGGTCTAAAATCTTTCGGTCAAGATTGTTTTGGTCCAAAAGGGGTATGAAGTTGAGATTTGACTCTCTCCTTACTGAAGAAATTGAACCTTTCCCCTACACACCTTTCTCCACCAAGTAAACCGTCAGTAGTGCCCAAGTCTTAAGGGTGGTCAAAAATGGGGTGTCTACAGGCTTGCGACCACAAAGGTGGTCTCCCGGGGCACAGTGTCCCTCTAGGGAGAGGGAACAAGGTGTGTGCCAAAAACCAGAGCAAACGGAGAAAGTTAAGCCGTCCCGAACCAAGGCGCACGGCCGACGGCTCTGAAAACCGAAAACTGGTCTCCAAACGAGAATAGTGGCCTACGACCATGAAACGTAGCCTATGGCCACTGAGAGATGGTCTTCGAGACCTCTCCCTCCATTCGGGAAGAGAAAACAGAGAAAACAGGACCTGGTTCGCAAACCGAGACAAAGCACAAAAGAGTCCCGAAGTCCGAAGGCAAGGCTCTCAGCCGAGACTCTGTGACCTCAGAACAAGCACAATATGCATCATCACCGAGCGCTCAATTGGCGACGTCTGAGTCTTAAGGTCGGTCAAAAATGGGGTGTCTATAGTAGGCTGAGATGTGTATCATCTAGGCCGAGATGTGCATCACCTAGGCATCCAAGATCTTTGATCCTTGAACCTTGCAGCCTTGTTGTGCACCTTAGCCAACACCTAGTAATCTTGTTCTTTGACTTGTACAACCCAGGTCGAGGTGTGTCACACTTAGGCCAAGTGTTACCCTTCCTAGTCGAGATTAGGAAGACCTCACTTATCCTTCACTTGTCCGAAGCCTATGTTTTGATCTAGGATCCTTGCCTTGTCAGAGTGCCTCATCACCTTACTTGTTATATACACTTTGACCTACTCTTGTCTTTTCATTCTGGCACCTTTTTGAGGAGATTGATCAGATGATGTCACATGTCCCAGTAGTGGTTTTAAGTCAGATTAGTAGTTGAGAACCCATATCTTTGCCATATCTTTGTCTTGAAGAGAGAGAAGCACTAGGAAGAAGAAGAAGAAGTTCTTAGAAGAAGCTAGATTTACCAAGCTTGATTATTAGAGTTTGAACCATTGGATTTGTGTTTTGAGATTAGTTTCTTAATCTACTTTTGTTGTTCTTTATATTAATTTGATCACATTGCTTGATCTAGCATGATTCATGAGACATGCATTGATTTAAAGTTTTGTTTTAAAAAGAAAGTGATATTCTTGTGTTCTTGAAGAAAAATCATGTTTTGATCCAAAAATTTGTATCAAGTTCTATGTTCTTGTGTTTGTTTTCATGAAATCTTCAAGTATGGGTACCCAGGTCCATGTTTACGAGCTGCTATTATGAAATCTCAGATTTTGAATAAAAAATTATGATTTTAGTATTCATGTTCTTCATGTTCTTCAAGAGGATACCCAGATTTCCAGACTTCATTTCCATAAATGTGGTCACCGAGACCTAATCTTGTCCAAACCTCATACCTAGGCCAAGCATTGCATCTCACCTTGGCCTACCTTGCATGATCACTTGCACCTTAATCTACTTTGCATGCACACCTAGGTTGACCAAAGTACACATTTGCCGACACTTTGTAACATCTCGGCCAGGTAGACCACACCTCGGCCAAGAGGTGAGGAACCTCAGCCCAGACCTCCCATTTCAGCCCAGTTCATCTCTATGCATCCATTCGTAGACCTGGTTTGTACCCAGCATGCTTTTCCAAGAAGAAAACACATTGATTTAACTCCCGGCACATGTTTTGCTTTGTTTTGACTTGGTTTTGGAAAGAAATGCGGAGATCTATGTTACTCATTTGAAGTTTGTTTTGAGAGTGCATTACATAACCATCTTTGAGCATCTCTTCTTGTCTTCTTGAAATGCATTCAATGGATTTTGCCATGTACTTGTAGGTCTTGGATCTTTGCCTTAATCCTCTTGACCGAAGAGCTATTGTAAGTGGTATTTTTAATAAAGTGATGTTATAATGTTTTAATAAAAGCTTTACTTTGTTTTAGAAAAGTATTTGATCAAGCAAAAATGATTATCCCTTAGTTTTTGTATCAAGTATTATGTTTGTTTTGATGACATTCTTGAAAGGTTCTTAGTGCTAGGGGACTTTAATGCAAGTAGTACATTTGTTTGAGATATCTCCTTTGCCACCAACGGGTGGGCTTGTCTAATCGATTTTGGGTTGGTTATTCCTTTGTTTTGTCAATGAATGTCATTCTTTGTATTACGTAGATATTAGTAAACATCCCTTGAAACTTTGAAAGCCTTTGATTGATGAACTCGGTTCAGCCTTTGATTTTGTTACAAGCTATGATATGTATTGTTTTGATAAAATCTTGGATATTATTCATTCAAACCTTTATTACTTATATCATTCACTGAGTTTTCAGATCATCCCTCTCCCTTGTATATATGTAGGTGATGGTCAAGAAGACGATGTCCCCTAAGCCTTATTTGGAAGGTTGTTTTGGTTTATGTTTTGTAGCATCTTGAAGATTATGCTTCTTAATTTTGTAGATCATTTGCCTTGTATGTTTGGGCTTGAGAAGCCTTTTGATCAAGATGTAATATTAAGTTTATTTTACTTTATATTCAAGTTGTAAAACCATGTTAATATATATGTTATTTCATTTAATCTATGCATAACTCTTATGGACTAATGAGATTTAAATTTATTATTTCTGCACATGTATGCCCCATATGTATACTCTGTTTGTGTGAATCTTTGTAAGTTGGCATTCGATAATCTCGGATTACTAGCCATCACGACATCATTTTATTAGGAGCGGAATGTGGTCGTGACATTAACAGTTGGGAAAGTTGGACCAATGGGAGGGCTAGGCACAGGACCCCAGTGACCCCACTGGGGGTCTGAGGCATTTTCCCTATATATATATATGGATCTTCCAAATCTTACACGAGCATTTTAAATGTGTCAGCTACAATATTTTATCATTGAAGCAATGGATAAAAAAAGTTTGTGCCAAACATCCACTTAGGCCAGTAGGGGAGGAGGGGAGCTGGATTTAGTATTTTTATTTTTTTTTTTATTTTTTAAAAGTAATCATACTCACACTTGTTTATTTTATTGACACACACTTTTTTTTTATTTATTATTTTAATAAGATCCTACTAAATTAAAAGGGGCATTTATTTGTTGACCTACTTATACTTCATTTAGTTTAAATTATTTTCTTATATTCTAATAAGTCATATGGATGAGATAATTACCAAATCACCCCTAATAATAATAGGGTGAAACAAGCATTAATATTTACATTAATAATGTGAACATTCACACTGTAACGTGAACATTCAAACTGTCAAATTTATTTAATGTAAATGTTCACATCACTAAATTGCTAAGGGTTCAAAAAATATTTATAAGAATAAAATTATCCATAAAATATCTTAAATATGAGAATTAAGATTTGATGGATTAAATGTCCAAAATAATAAAATTTATTAAAATATAAGATATCTTATAAACTAATTGAAATAAGTACTTGAAAGTGGATTTCTAATAAATTTCTCAAATTAAAATGCTTTAAAAAATAGAGAAAATTCAAAAAATAAGTCCACTAATTTGTTTTAAAAAAACCTCGGAAAAAGCCATGAAACTTTAATCTTCTTTCTTTCTTCTTCTTTTTCTTTTTCTTTTTTTGGCCTTTTGTGAACTTTTCTCAAATTTGGTTTTTTTTTTTTCCGGCTAATTTGGTCTTTTCTCCAATTGAGAAAAATTAAAACAAACTCACTACAAACCAAAATGAAAAATAAAAAAATTATCAAAAAATATTTGTCAAACCTTTACTTCTCAACATTCCCTTCGTAAGAGGTTTGAAAATAAATAAATAAATAAATAAAATAAAATAAGATAAAAGGTAGAGTGTATAAGCTTAATGTACAGGGCCGGCCCTGAGATTTAGAGGCCTAAGACGAATTTCGGAAATGGGAACCCCTCTTACATTGAATTTTTTTTTTATGGATAAAACGATAAGTTACAATTTTTTTATTTGCTTGTAGTCACAAAAAAAATTACTTGCACATATGATCATTAAAATTATAAACAAAACAATTTAATAAAACAAAATTAGGACAAAAAAATTAGAAAAAATTATTCAATTAAAACTGATAAAGACCTAAGTACAAAAAATTGAGCAAAATTATTTATTCCACTAAAATCTAATAGATAAAGAAGGTAAACAAAAAAAACATAGGGCCCATATATTATATGTATTATTTTTCATAAGCCCAAACACTTTTTTTTTTTAATATTATATTTTTATTTTAATAAATATGGGCCAAATTACACTTATAAATAAATATGGGGTAAACCATACATGGACCCAATAAAATATTTTGGGACCCTTTAAATTGATCCTAAAACCAAAAAAAAAAAATATTGAGCGTATAATATTTTACCAAATTTGAGAGCCCTATTTTGGGGCCAAAATTTTGGGGCCTTAGGCCAGGGCCGGCCCTGTTAATGTAGAGCAAGAATATCATGTAGGAAGGGTGAAGAGGGGTTGGAAAGAACAAGAAAAGGTAAGAGAGGGGCGGGGCAGAGTGGGGTTGGCGGTGGTAGGATTGGGTGGGGGAAATGGTGGTCGGTAGCTACGGAGGGTGAAGGATGGAATAGGAAGAGAGTGTAGAGAGGGGAAAAGAGAGAGGTTGTATGGCAAAAGATAAAAATTACCATGTTTTTTGTGATTATTTTGAACTTTCACCCATACGTTTAAGTTCTTTTTTTTCCGTTCATATGTAAAAAAAAATTCAACTTACAAAATTTTGATAATTTTTAAAATAATATAATAAAATCCCTTATTGCTTTTGGTGACTTTATTGAAGACCATAATTTTGTTGAGGTAGTTACTAACCATGGCTACGGATAAATGACACGAATAGCTCTGCATTTAGTTGTGGAATTTGAAAAGAAAAAAAAAATTAAGTAAAATATGAATAGAATATACTTATATTTTACTTAGTTTTATACATATTTTTCTTTTTCTTTCTCAAATCTCTTTCCAAATCTTCTAACCAAAAACAACATAAGGGGATGTGATTGTAGATCTTTATGATTTTGAAATTTATTGAAATAGAAATTCTTAATTATATATTTAAGTGGAAATCACATTTTCAAACAAAATAAGAATTGATTCCTTTACGAATTTAGTTATTGAAGAGTTATTTATACAGAGACCCCTAAATTATTAATAAGTATCATTTTGACCTCATAAATTATAAAAATATACAAATGGACCCCCTAAACTATCCAGAAGTATTACTTTGTCCCGTAAACTATAAAAGCGTACAAATGAGCCCGCTTAAACTATTGCATATCTCACTTTGACCTTTTCCGTTAAGGGGTCCAATTTGTAATTTTATTTTATTTTTTTTATAGTTTAGGGGGTCCATTTGTAAACTTTTATAATTGAGGAGGGTCTAAGTGATACTTCTCAATAATTTAGTAGGTCTTCCTATAAATAACCTTAAAAAAAGGATAATTGAGCTTGTAATATTTAAAATTTATCATTTTTCCACATAGAATTACTAATGAAACCAAATACTTGAATAATATTGATACTTATATTTTAGGATAAATTATAAATACACACCGAATTTTGATTAAAATATGGATTATCTCTATGATTTTGAAAATTACAAATACTCTCTTGTGAGCATTTTTTATTTATTAGAATTAACAGAAAAAAATAAAATTTCTAACTACTCTCTTATACAACAATAAAATTACTTAAATTGTTAATTGAAATATATTTTTGACGTCATTAAAAATTGTTAATTGACTTCATACCATAGATCCGTAAAAAAACTCAAGTGGTGCATTTGTAATTTATCCTAAATTTTATTAATATTAATCAAACTTCTAATGATGCAATTTTTATTTCTTCACAAGATTCAGCTTATCCAAACATAACCTAAAAGTGAATAAAATTATTCAAATTTTGAGGAGAAAACTTGGGATGGATCAAGATGAGGGCATCCAGAAGAAAAAGGTATAGGGATACAAAAAAATCCAAAAGAATCGAAGAAAACCCAGCTAGCACAGGTTGAGACTAGAGAGCCCACTTTTAAAAGGTTGGGCTTCTCTCTATTCTGTGGTCGAATTAGAAGGTATTTTTGAACTTGTGAGACCAATCACATGTTCCGTTTCGATAATCCGAACCGTTCAATGTGTAGAACTCGTCGAGTATTATATACTTATAAAAAATCACGTTGATCCGATATCGATAGTTATTTTATCGGATTAAATTTCTATCACCTGTTTATTTTTTTACCGACTATTTCTTTTTATATAAAATTGATTTAATCACGTAGCTATCAATATCCGATCAATGTGAGATTTTACAAAATATAGTACTCGACGAGTTCTACATATTGAACGGTTCAAATTATCGAAACGGGACTCGTAATGGACCCATATAGGCCCAACAATACCGTACAACCAACCCCCTGTTAAAATGATGGAAATGGACCCATTACCCCCTCACACACACACGCATATATATATATATATATACTTTTCTTCAACTAGTTAGGGTCCACATTGGTTGGTTGTCCTCTTGGACTTTCTCTCTTGGCTTAAGAACAAAACACAAAAAAAAAATAAAAAAATAAAAAACAAAATCTGTTCTCTGTTCTTCAACCATGGATCATATGCATCCTTCTTCATCAGTATGGCACGTATGGTATGGGCACCAATAGAAGAAAATCATGTCACATTCATCTTCAAAAGTGCTTTTTTTATTATTATTATTTTTGTGTACTATGATATTTGGGAAGTGGATTTTTTTAAAAGTTTTTTTAATTGTATGATATTATTGGAGAAAATTTTTTTTTATGTTTAGAAAGATAGTTGAGTTTTTTTGTGATTGGATGTGATGTTTATGAGAGAAAAAGTGAAATGACTATAAAGTTTGATGTGATATTTTATTTAGATTTTTTTTTCAAAATTTTGTAACTAATTTGTCTTTTAATGAAGAAAAAAAAAAAAAAAACCAAAATACAAACTTCCCACACACCGTCATAATAAGATGTTAAGGGTCTGTTTAGTAACCATTCCGTTTTTAGTTTTCAGTTTATATTTACAAAAATTTTAAAAATTTTTAGAAAAACTTGTTTGATAATTTTTTTTTTTTTATAAATGGTTGTCTCAGTTTATAAATTTGAGGAAAAATTTGAGTTTACGTTTTCAGTTTTCAATTTTTTTTTCAAATAATTATTTTTTTCAATTAATGTTTTTTCCAATTAATTATTTTTTTAAATAATTTTTTTTTCAAATAATTTTTTTTCAATTAATTATTTTTTCAAATAATTTTTTTTTCAATTAATTTTTTTTTCAATGAATTTTTTTTCAATTAATTTTTTTCCCCAATTAAATTTTTTTTCATTTATTTTTTTCCAGTTAATTTTTTTTTCAATTATTTTTTTAATTATTTTTTTCAATTATAATGTGTGTGATCCCATTGTCATAAATAATAAAAATAAATATAAATATTTTAAGTCTGAACAAACATATTTTTAGTTTATGTTTTTAAAATTTTTAAACATTTTATTTAAATCAAACGTGTTTGTAATTTATGTTTTTCTAAAAATAAAGAAAAAATTAATTTATAAAATTTTTATAAATATAAACAAAAAAACGTAAACGTTACCAAACACTACCATCAAACAGGCCCTAATAGATTAGTAGAATGAAATTAGCGAAGCAAGTCAACGCCACTTCGTTAACATAAATTTGAGATCTTATCTCACTTAAATACCTTTTCATGATCACTTGAACTAAAATTTGAGCCTTTCAAAATCTCTTAAGATATCAAAATTTTTTGTCTTTATTATACATATGTATATTGAGAGGGAAGATTTGCACCGGATTGTACGGCTAGGCTGGGATGACGTCAGACGTGACAGACTGCACGGCCCCGAGCTGACGCCTCCGTCGACGAAGCCGGCAGCCTGACTTGCACGGTCGGAGATACTGACCGGTCAAACATCAACTGTCGCGGCCGGGCTGCGACTTGAGCGTAGTAGACGGAGCTTAGAGTAACGGATGATGATGCCGAGCTAAAAGGTAGTCCGAGATGGACTGCGGGCGCGATCATGGCCGGCGCGCCCTTGACCGACCGGTCGATACGACGGAGCTTCGTGTGACAGAGATTGGACGTAGAACGGTTGGAGGTCGGCACGCCTCACAACCGGTTGGTCCTGATGAGCCGGTCAAGGGTAGTTTGGCCGAGACGATCAGGCTTTCGCCCGATCCCAAGTTACAGGACGGTGACACGCAGCACGGTCATGTGCACGTGATGGCAATGCTCCACCAGTGATAGGCCGGTCATGGTACCTCGGTTAAGGGTGCCACCTGGGCCAATAGCGTGAGGGAGAGGACATCTGCTCCACGCACACCTCAATACCGTTGGACAGTTCTGCGTGTACTGGTGGAAGGACAAAAGCTTTACACACGTAAGGTGGTGAGGGCGCGCACTGCCACCTGTCCAGAAAAGGACAGCAGAGGTAGTGCGCGCACAATCTGGAGGCTGCATGGCCAGCCTAGAAAGAGGGAGGGAGACGAACGTCGGAGGTACGCGAATTCACTCTCACAAACACTCTCCTTAGATTGTCTTCTTCCTTTGTGATCTGACTTGATCGTCGGAGGGTCTTTCCGGCACACCACCGCCGGGCAGCTCACCATTTTTGTGTTGCAGAGATAGACGCCGTCACAAGAAGCTTGACGTCCAAGGAGTACGGAAAGCGGAAGATATTTCGCCCCCGTACATATATATATATATATATATATATATTCTAATTGACAATCAAATTTTCATTCTTATATCAAACTCCAACGTAAATAAAATTTGAAAAATTACTCAAAGTGAACATTTAAACACACTTTATAGTCACCTAATTTGTTAAAAGAGAAATTTAGTTAAAATGACAGTTAAATTTATTTTTTTTCATAAATCTCTTAAGGAGAAAATATATAATTGAATAAAGATAAAATAAATTTTTTTTTTCTTTCTTCGACAATATTGTTAAAATAACATGTTACTATGAATCAAAGTAACATGTTATTGCCAAACAAAGTAACATGTTTCTATAAAACATAATAACATGTTACTGTCAAATAGAGTAATTGTCAAACAGAGTAACATGTTACTATAGGAGAGAGTAACATGTCTGTTACTGTTTACATCAATTTCAACGGTAATAATTTAAAAAAAAACAAAAGAATTTAATAGTCAACATGGATCTTATCTGATAGATCTTGATAAAAACATTCTAAAAATATTAATTTTATTAAAAATCGACATCTATATCAAAAGTTATATTATTTTGAAGTTTAATATTTTGATAATAATAATATTTGTTAGAATTTTCAAAAAAAACTTTTTGTACTCATTATTAATGCATTAAAATTTTATAGAAAATATTGTAATATTAACTGTTCTACTAAATAAATAATCAAATATTCCACATATGAACATTACATCCACATAAAATATTTAATTATTTATTTGTTACATTAAATTTTATTACTAGAAGGTTTTGATCAAACCGCTCTGATTAGAAAGCAAGACAGAAGTCCAATTAATTTTCAGTCGTTCATGTTAGTGGTCCACTAGTTAGTCGTTCACGTTGGGAGTTGTGTAAAACATATATTGAAAAATATAAAATATATCTATATAAGAAAGTAATATAATTTTTAAGAAAAATGACTCGTACCTCGAATTCGGCTCGAAATTTAAAACGGCGTCGTTTTAGATTTTGATTTTTTTTTTTTTTTTCTCTTTTTCTTCCCTTTCTTTCTCTTCTTTTTCTTTCTTTCTTTTCTTCTTCTTCTTCGTTGAACACAGAGCAGAGCAGAGACGAGAGAGAAACAAAGTTGTCGTCGCAGCTCGTCGCTCTGCCTCCGCCCGCCGCCGCCGCCTCCGCCTCCGCATCCACCCGATTTTGATGGCCCCATCCAGTCCAGTTCTTCTTCTCCTTCTTCTCTTCTTCTTCTTCCTCCTCCTCCTCCTTCTTCTTCTCTTCTTCATCTTCTTCGAATTCGAGCCAAATTCGAGCCTCCGAATTCGAGCTACGAATCGGAACTCAATTTTTAAATCTTTAAATATTTTTGTTCTATTTGAATATTTGAACGGTTCAAATCTATTCAAATTATAAAATAATAACTGACATGTATTTTTTTAAAAATATCTTACGTGTATATTTTATACTTTCTCACTTCTCTTTCTTATTTTTATTTTTATTTTTTTTCCACCCATCCTTTCATGATACCATGAATAATCTCATGATCTCACATTCCTCCCATTTTTTCTTTTTTTTTTTATTTATTTTTTCCATATTTTCTTTTTCTCTCTATTTCCCCTTTTTTTGCTTACGTATTTTTATTTACACCGTATCTTCAGGTACGGACATACACTAGTATATATATATATATGGATTATATTTATTTTACCCTCTCATAATTGTTGGAAATGGTTATAAAAATTCTGGGTAAAACCAAAAAATTTTCTTAAGTTTGGTCTACTTTTTAAGTGGGCCCCGTGCGTCGATTTACGCGGGTCAAAGTGGTAACGCGTTCTATGACGCGTTGTGATTCACGTGGTATATTTGGTTGCTCAAAACCATTACCGAGTGAATAGGAAATTGAAGCCAAAGTGTGCTCCATGGAAATGGAGTTTTGGTGGAAAATCCTTAAAGGTATTGAATAAGGCTTGTCCCACATTGATTTGGTGGGAAGTTTTGAATGTGTTTATAAGGCATGGGTTTGGTACTTGGGGTGTGCCCCAAGGGGTACCCAAATCCAAAAATCACCACATGCGCGCGCCGCCGCCACCGTCCGTCTGGTCGGTCGGGTCGGGCCTGGGCGCGTGGTGTGAGGTTGGGTTGGGCTTGTTCGGCCAAAAATATTTGAATTTAATTTTATTTTGTATAAAATAAAATCCAGAATTCAAATTAAACCGGAAATAAACTGGTTTGGTTTTACTGTATATCCAAACAGGGCCCTTCCCGAAATAAACTAGTCTGGGTTTTACTGTACATCCAAACAGGGCCCTTCCCGTTTTTGTATCTGTTTAAATTTAAACCCAACAGATTCAAATCTGTTTGAATTCAAAACCAACAGGTTTCATACCTGTTCAATTCAAAACCAGCAGCCACCTTTACATCTATAAATAGACTAGCCTCCCATTTGGATTTTACTCCAATTTTCGTACTCCATCCTCTGCTATAAATCTCTGCATTTTGCTGCATTTAATTTCTGAAAGAAAGAGTGTAAACACTTAGTGTGTTCGTAAGGCAAACAATTTGTAGTGCTGCTATTGTTTGTAGAAGATCATTTCATCCTGGGAGATAGACGTCCAAATTCTGAAAGTACCGTGGAGAGGACGAATCTGTCTTAAGGACACAGTGTCAAACACTGGACTTGATCAGATAATTATTCAAATAAATTAATCAAGTAAGTTGTTTAATTTATTATTCTGTTTTATTATTTATTTAAATCAGATTTTAATTTTGTTTTTGTAACAAAATAAAATCTTTTTTTATTTTTTTTTATTTTTTTTATTTCGAGTTTGATTTTTGTAATCAAACAAATTCTCTCATTTCCTTTATTTCTTTTTATTCTAGTTGTTGTTTAGTACACAACAGAATTTAATTTATTTAAATACAGTGAAAATTGTCCAACAATCTTAAGACATAATATTTTTTGGTATCTTCATTGTATTTAATTTTCTGATTTCATAAAGACATATTCTGGTTGGAAAAAACAAATAGTGTTTATGCTATTTGACAGATAGTAGTAATATACTGTCTCTTTTTTTTGACAACTAGTAGTAATATACTGGTGTCATTAACAATTGTAGAATATTAATTGTGTTACAGAAAATTATTGTGCTATTTTATTTTTCTAGTTTTAGTAACAAGGAAAATAAAATTATTTTGTGTTATAATTTATTTTCTGGTTTTAGTAACTAGAAAATTTATTTGTGTTTTAATTTTTTCTGGTTTTTGTAATCAGAGATTATGGCTACTACAACTGAAACTGCATCTGGTAGTGGTACTCCGATTGTTACACGAACACCGGTCCCTATCCAGAACCATGTTCATGTACCAATCAATCATGGAGAAAAACCGGAAAATTTTAACGGTACCGAGTTTAAGAGATGGTAGCAGAAGATGCTGTTCTATCTTACAACTCTTAATTTGGCCCGGTTTCTCCATGAAGAGGCTCCAACGCTTAAAGAGGGTGAAAGTGATCGGCAAGTTGTTGCCGCTGTAGATGCTTGGAAACATTCAGATTTCCTGTGCAGAAACTACATCCTCAATGGCCTTGACAACATGCTGTATAATGTTTACAGTCCTCTGAAGTCAGCAAAAGAATTATGGGATTCTTTGGAGAAGAAATACAAGACAGAAGATGCCGGCACGAAGAAATTTGTCGTCGGTAAATTTCTGGATTTTGTTATGGTAGACTCCCAAACGGTAATATCTCAAGTTCAAAGTTTTCAGATAATTTTGCATGATATTCATTCAGAAGGTATGTCTCTTAGCAAATCTTTCCAAGTCGCTGCTTTGGTGGAAAAGTTACCATCGGCTTAGAAAGATTTCAAAAATTATTTAAAACATAAACGCAAAGAGATGACCATGGATGAGTTGATTGTAAGATTAAGAATTGAGGAAGATAACCGAAAGGCTGAAAAGAGGAATGGGAAAAATCCCATTGAGTCCAAGGCTAATGTGGTTGAACAAGTTCAAAAACCACATAACAAAAAGAGGAAGTTTACTGGAGATGGTCCTAAACAAGGCAACAACAATGGCAACAAGAAGTTCAAAGGAAAATGCTATAACTGTGGCAAGACTGGACATCGAGCTTCTGACTGCCGCCGCCCTAAGAAAGATCATGGAAGTACAAGTAAGAAGACCACTAATCAGGCCAATGTAACAGAATTGGATTACATCTCTGACGGAGTGAATGACATCAACCTCTCTGCTGTGGTGTCTGAGGCTAACTTGGTTGGAAATCCCAAAGAGTGGTGGGTTGACACTGGAGCAACTCGTCACATATGTGCGGACAAGAAGATGTTCACTACCTACAGTGAGGCTGCAAATGGTGAACAACTTTTCATGGGAAATTCTTCTATTTCTACTGTGGCTGGACAAGGGAAAGTGATCTTGAAGTTGACATCAGGGAAAGAACTGACCCTCAACAACGTACTGCATGTACCTGACATCCGGAAGAATTTAGTTTCTGGTTCTTTGTTAAGTAAAAATGGTTTTAGGCTTGTTTTTTAGTCTGATAAGTTTGTATTAACAAAGAGTGGTATGTATATTGGTAAGGGATACATGAGTGATGGTCTCTTTAAGCTAAATGTAATGACAGTTGTACCAAAAGTTGCTATGAATGAGAATAACACATCTTCTGCTTATATTCTTGAGTCGAATTTATGGCATGGTAGATTAGGTCATGTAAATTATGATGCTTTGCGTAGATTAATTGTTTGGATTATATACCAAAGTTTGAAATTAATCCTAATCATAAATGTGAAGTTTGTGTAGAAGCGAAACTAACTAAGGCTCCATTTAAATCGGTTGAAAGGAAAACTAAACCTCTAGAATTAATTCATACTAATGTATGTGATCTAAAATTTATTCAAACTAGAGGAGGCAAAAAGTATTTCATAACATTTATCGATGATTGCACA
This sequence comes from Camellia japonica, assembly GCA_030407325.1. Taxonomy (NCBI): domain Eukaryota; kingdom Viridiplantae; phylum Streptophyta; class Magnoliopsida; order Ericales; family Theaceae; genus Camellia; species Camellia japonica. Next base: position 108,222,874 of record JAPPVO010000016.1, on the reverse strand, counting down.
AGATATTGTTATGTTTATTTACTTAGAAGTAAAGATGAAGCCTTAGAAATGTTTAAACTCTACAAAACAGAAGTTGAAAATCAACTTGGTAAAACCATTAAAATGGTTAGAAGTGATAGGGGTGGTGAATATGATGCACCATTAAATGAATTTTATGCACAACATGGCATTATTCACCAAACTACAGCCCCTTATTCTCCACAGCAAAATGGAATTGCTGAAAGAAAGAGTAGAATCCTAAAAGAAATGATGAATGCCATGTTGCTAAGTTCAGGTTTACCACAGAACTTGTGGGGGGGAAGCAATATTGTCTGCTAATTATGTTCTTAATAGAATACCCCACAAGAAAATCAACAGCACCCCTTATGAATTGTGGAAAGGTCGACCACCTTCCTACAAATACTTAAAAGGGGGGGTATTGGCAAAAGTTGAAGTTCCTGTTCCTAAAAAGACTAAGATTGGACCAAAAATAGTAGATTGTGTGTTTATTGGTTATGCTCAGAATAGTAGTGCATATCGGTTTTGACTTATAAATCAGAAATACCTTATATAAATGTGAACACTATTATAGAGTCAAGAAATGTTGTGTTTTTTGAACATGTCTTTCCTTACAAGAAAGGACAGGAATTAAGTTCACAGAAAATAACTTATGATTGTACACAAAGTCAAGAGACTAATGACAATCAAACACAAGAGACTAGTAATGGTCTCAACCAACAGGATTTAACTGATGATGAACCAAGAAGAAGTAAGAGAGCGAGAACATCAAAATCCTTTGGTCCAGATTTTCTGACATACTTGTTAGAAAATGAACCTCAAAGCTTTAAGCAGCAGCAATGACAGGTCCTGAAGCACCTTTGTGGAAAGAGGCTGTTAATAATGAAATTGAATCCATTATGCAAAATCATACTTGGGAATTGGTGGATTTTCCACCAGGTTCTAAACCTCTTGGATATAAATGGATATTCAAGAGAAAAATGAAAGCAGATGGTTCAATTGACAAGTATAAAGCAAGACTTGTAGTTAAAGGTTACAGACAAAAGGAAGGTCTGGACTATTTTGACACATATTCCCCTGTGACAAGAATAACATCCATTCGCATGCTTATTTCTATAGCAGCGTTGTTTAATTTAGAAATACATCAAACGGATGTTAAGACAGCTTTCTTAAACGGTGATCTAAATGAAGAGATCTATATGGAGCAACCCGAAGGGTTTGTAGTATCAGGCGCAAGAAAAGAAAGTTTGTCGACTTGTAAAATCCCTTTTTATGGATTAAAACAAGCACCTAAGCAATGGCATGAAAAATTTGATCATGCAATGTTTACTAATGGATTTAAGATAAACGAATGTGACAAATGCGTCTATGTTAAAAACACTGACCAAGGATATGTCATAGTTTGTCTTTATGTGGATGACATACTTATCATTGGAAGCAGTCAAAACATGATCAAATCAACTAAGCAAATGCTTAACAAAAGATTTGATATGAAAGATATGGGGGTCGCAGATGTTATATTAGGAATGAAAATTACTAAAACATCTGACGGATATGCATTATCTCAATCTCATTATATTGAGAAAATACTTGATAAATTTATCAAGGATGATTTGAATTTAGCTAGAACACTTGTAGACATCAGTCTTTATTTATCGAAAAATAAAGGTAATGCAGTGTCTCAGTTAAAATACTCCCAAATCATTGGAAGCCTAATGTACCTAATGAATTGTACTCGTCCTGATATAGCTTATGCTATCAGTAAATTGAGTAGGTACACTAGTAACCCCGGAGAAGACCATTGGAAAGCGATCATTCGGGTTCTTAGATATCTAAGATTCACCCGTAATCATGGTTTGAACTTTACTCGATATCCAGCAGTACTTGAAGGTTATTGTGATGCAAATTGGATATCGGATACTAAAGATTCAAAATCCACAAGTGGATATGTCTTTACTCTGGGAAGTGCTGCTGTTTCTTGGAAATCTACAAAACAAACTTGCATCGCACGATCCACAATGGAATCCGAGTTCATTGCTTTAGACAAAGCAGGAGAAGAAGCATAATGGCTTCGTCACTTCTTAGAAGACATTCCAATGTGGCCAAAACCTGTGCCAGCTATTTGCATTCATTGTGATAGTCAATCTGCAATAGGCAGGGCACATAATCATATGTATAACGGTAAGTCATGACATATTCGTCGTCGACATAATACCATTAGGCAGTTGTTGTCAAATGGAATAATCTCAATAGATTATATAAAATCTAAAGAGAATATTGCGGATCCGTTAACAAAAGGTTTGACAAAAGAGCTGGTGTATAGTTCATCAAAGGGAATGGGATTAAAGCCTATTACATAAGAGTCGTCATAATGGTAACCCTACTTATATGACTGGAGATCTCAAGAACTAAGTTCAAAGGGACAACTAAGTTATGTATGGCTCGCCAGAAATCACCAAGGGATTAAAATTCCTTACACATTCCTATGGTGAGAGTGATATCTGCAACATTTGTTGTATACAGGGGTATAAGGATAAGCTTTGCTTTTAATGATTACTTATATCTTGATTAAGGCATGGAAATCAAGATGAGTATAAGGAGATACTCACAATAAAAATCACCTATATGAGTGTTGAACTGGGGCCGGTTCTATGAGAATGAAAGAGGCTACATTCTCTAGAAACACTCATGAAAACCAGGAGCGTTCAAGGCCAAAATGAACACAACAGTGAGAACCACGATGTGTTAGAAGATATTTTGTGTGAAATCTATTGTCTTGGCTTACACAAACGGCTGAACAATTCAAGCATCGCGTCCATTGGTTAGCCAGTAAGTCCGATAGGTTATCACTAGGGAAGGTTCAAGGCCGAAAACTACTTATCCTGATGCAAGATATTTTCGACTTATACTCTTTCGATAAAGTCTGCATATTGTTGCATTTCCGTTGTCATCAAATTCTATTCATGTGGGGGGATTGTTGGAAATGGTTATAAAATTCTGGGTAAAACCAGAATTTTTTCCTAAGTTTGGTCTATTTTTTAGGTGGGCCCCGTGCGTTGATTTACGCTGGTCAAAGTGGTAACGCGTTCTATGCCGCATTGTGATTCACGTGGTATATTTGGTTGCTCAAAACCATTACCGAGTGAATGGGAAATTAAAGCCAAAGTGTGCTCCATGGAAATGGAGTTTTGGTGGAAAATCCTTAAAGGTATTAAATAAGGCTTGTCCCACATTGATTTGGTGGGAAGTTTTGAATGGGTTTATAAGGCATGGGTTTGGTACTTGGGGTGTGCCCCAAGGGGTACCCAAGTGTTTTAGAGGGAGAGGTTATAGGCAAAATAGGCTAGACCCATTGGACCCAAAAATCACCACACACGCGCCCGCGCGCCGCCGTCCGTCCAATCGGTCGGGCGGGCTGGGCTGGGCCGGGCCTGGGCTTAGGCGCGGGTGAGTGATGTGAGGTTGGGTTGGGCTTGTTCGGCCCAATACTAATCTTTTTGGGCCAAAAACATTTGAATTTAATTTTATTTTGTATAAAACAAAATCCAGAATTCAAATTAAACCGGAAATAAACTGGTTTGGTTTTATTGTACATCCAAACAGGGCCCTTCCCATTTTTGTGTCTGTTTAAATTTAAGGATAATACTTGAGACCCCCTTTTGGGGGCACCTCCTCACCCCCTTTGCCATGTGTCAAGGGGTGATTGGATGTGCAGGAAAGGAGGACCAATGAGAGAAGAGAGCGGGTCAAAAGGGGGTCTAAAAAAGGGGTCTAAATCACCACCCTAAATTTAAACCCAACAGATTCAAATCTATTTGAATTCAAAACCAACAGGTTTCATACCTGTTCAATTCAAAACCAGCAACCACCTTTACATCTATAAATAGGCTAGCCTCCCATTTGGATTTTACTCCAATTTTCGTACTCCATCATCTGCTATAAATCTCTGCATTTTGCTGCATTTAATTTCTGAAAGAAAGAGTGTAAACACTTAGTGTGTTCGTAAGGCAAACAATTTGCAGTGCTACTATTGTTTGTAGAAGATCATTTCATCTTGGGAGATAGACGTCCAAATTCTGAAAGTACCGTGGAGAGGACGAATCTGTCTTAAGGACACAGTGTCAAACACTGGACTTGATCAGATAATTATTCAAAGAAATTAATCAAGTAAGTTTTAATTTATTATTCTGTTTTATTATTTATTTAAATCAGATTTTAATTTTGTTTTTGTAACAAAATAAAATATGTTTTTATTTATTTATTTTTATTTTTATTTCGAGTTTGATTTTTGTAATCAAACAAATTCTCTCATTTCCTTTATTTCTTTTTATTTTAGTTGTTGTTTAGTACACAACAAAATTTAATTTATTTAAATACAGTGAAGATTGTCCAACAATAATTTGGGGTTGGAACACTTTATTCCTATATAGTTCAAATATAGTATAAAAAAAAAACCCATGTGATTTTGGACTAAACTATCACTGTTAGTTTTTCCATCCAAATTAACGAAAGGTGTATCACACGCACCATTTTTTATAGTGGGTTTAGTTTTCCTAAAAAAAAAAAGTGAAATCAATACAACAAAAGGACAATTTTACCTCCATTTTCTCCAAACTTAAAATCAGATTAATATGCTAATAAAAATTTAATTAAGAATTGATTTAAAATATAAATATAATTAGGAATTGATTTAAAATATAATTAAAAAATATAAAATAAATAATAATTAAGAATTGATCAAAAAATAATTAAATTAAAATTAGATTACCATGTTAAAAAATACAAGAAATAATTAAGAATTTAAGATTAATTTTGATCTAAAAAATAAAAATAAAAATAAAAATAAAAATAAAAAGTTAAGAATTATAGTAAATAATTAAGAATTTATAATTAATTGTGATTTAATTGAATTAATTTTGGACATTATAAATTGGGGTAAGTTATAATAAATTCTCTTCAACTATGACTCATTTGTATTTTGACCCTTAAACTTCAAAACTCAACAATTAACTACCTCAAAATATTATATTGTTAAGGAAAACCTTTTTGTTAGTACTTTTTTAGGAATTTATACAAAATTAGATAACATGTAAAGCACATAACATATTTATTGAATTTTTAAAGCAATAATGCCCTTATCTAGAAATTATGTTTGCACTTTGCTACTAAAATAAAGAAGAGAAAGTGCAAATGAGATCACCAGATAAGAGTATTATTGTCCCAAAAAAACAATAATAGGTATTATTATCCTAAAAAATCAATAAGTGTATCATGTATACTTGATTCTATTTAAATCTCGGAACAAAACCTTAACGAGTGTGACAAGATAATAGTCAGAGATGGTTAATTGTCACACTTTGAAGTTCGTGGGGCAAACAAATGAATCATAATTTAAGGATGTTTACTGTATTATAAATTGTCTATGAGAGAGGAGAGAGAAAGAAAATATTAAAAGAGATATAGGGTTTGAGGATATTACAGTCATTCCATATTTATATTCAATGGTGTTAACGATTGCACTTTGATTCAAAATTACATGAGGACTTTTTTGACTATATTTAAACTATATGGAGGGTAAAGTACTCTAACCTCAGATCTCAAGAGAGTAACATAAATTTCTCCATATATATAAATATAAAATTGTGTGTGACAATATGTGAAAAGTGTATTAAAATTTTTAAATTTTATTTGGTATTATTTAATTATTAACAAAATCCCTATATCAGGACCCTACAGTTAATTAATAGTGACATGACAATCATCAATTCATGCATAAATTAAAACTTTAATCCTGTTTATTTTTATTTTTATTATTATGGGCTTTTAAGGAGCACTAGAGAAAATTATGAATATATATATATATATTCTATTTTCACTCTACTATGTTTTTTGAAACAAATTGTAAAATTGCTTAAAATTTTAAAAAAATTCAATGAAAATAAAAAAAATACGAAAAATAAAAAGTTCAATTTTTTGAAAAGTGAATCCAGAAAATTGAAACAAAACAAGGTGGATACACCTAATATAAATACTCTTAAAAAATATAATATTTGTGGAAACAATCTTTAAAAAATTCAATAAGTATCAAAAATACAAAAAAAAAAAAAAAATGAAGGCAAAAATTTAGTACAATTTTGTATTCTTGTGTATTTATTGATTTTTTAAAATATTTTTTTACAAATATTTTATTTTTTAGGTACATCTAGGTAAGGTGTATCTAAAAAGTAAAAATATTGCTTAAAATTTAAAAAATATTCACTAAAAATACAAAAAATACAAAAAAAAACTTAATTCTAGAAAATTAAATTCAAAAAATTGAAACTAAAGAAGGTGGTAATATTATTTTTATATAATATACAACATTAGTTTTTTTGGATTACTCCGGTTATGTTGATGTTGGTTCGTTTATGTAGGAAATTCTTTCGGAACATACTCTGGTATCATACATACTCTTTTATCCATTTTATGTGTATCTTATACATTTTTATATTACAAGTGTGGGGATATAGTTTTGGAATACTCCTTCAATCGAAACAAGCCCTTGAAAGATCTTCTAGTTGTCACCTGAAAAAAAAAAAAAAAAAAAAAAAACTCCGATCGATGGTGCCAGAATTAGCACTTCGATGAGCAAGTCAGTTTCTCTCGAAAGAACAGTTTCTAGTTTCTTAGAGTGCAAGTTTTGTAGAACATACCACTCTTTCCAACTTCTCCCTCCTTTTATAGTCATTTTCCTTAATATTTCCTCTTGTAGCTCAGCCCCTCATCATCACTTTGTTAGGGCCTATCTTCCTACTATATTCTTTAGAAAGGGACAACCTAGGCCCAACTACGGGGCCATACCGACTTATCCGACATACTCAGCTCAGATGTGTAGCTCGGGTATCTTTAACTCGGCACGCTCTTCATGCTTTTTTTTTGTATCTACTCGGCAATGACTTTGAGTCCAGTGGACTTTGACCGAATTTGGCCCATCAAAGATGGGCTTGGATGTACTCTGTTTGCCGATTTAGATTTATTTTTACTCGACTCCCACAGCACCGAGTTCACTTATATGCTGAGTGGTCTGCGTGCTCGGCCTTTGTTTGACCGACTTCATCTAGGTATCCTAAACAAATTACACCTCCTGCCTAGGAATTTAGGCGCGTGATGGACACATAATCATACCTGACATGATAGATAAGACTCGATGGGGAATATGTAAAGCTTCTTGCTTCTTCAATCTCTCTTCACACTTTATTTATTGCGATTTAAAAAATCTGCCGCATCTTCCCTTTCACTTCTGAAAACACCTCATTCTCACACACCTTCAGTTTCTACCACTTGATTGCAACTGTTGTAGCCTTCATTTGCTCAGGCATTCTTCGTTTTTATCTTGTAAGTCTTTTGAACCTCTTCTTTCATTTTATTTGAGTTGTTCTTAATTTTTCAACTTTGCTCCGCCTTTGGTTCACCCTTTTTCTTTGGTTTGTCCATCCTTCAACATTTCCATGGCAAATTACTTGAAAGCTCTACTCTCCGAAAGCAAGGTCGCCGCTTTTCGCCATTATTATTCAATTCCTGACGATGTTGGAATAGAGTTCATAGTAGACACAATAGTGGATATGGAGAGATCGGACACTAGTACCATAGTGTTTCCCTTATTAGCTATTGCCGAAGGTGGAGTAAGATTTCCCCTTCACTTATTTCTTCGCGTTGTTCTTCATTATTGGGGATTGATTCCCTCACAACCAAACGTGAATTTTTACCAAATAATCATGGGTATTGTAGCGCTCAACTGTCGTTTAAACATTAATCTGGGCATTCCTACTATTCGGTATTGCTACGCTCTTACCAAATCATCTGGTTGGCTAGCGTGATTCTTTTTTAGGGCCAAGGACATAGATCACCAATTGGTGACTATGCTCGCTAGTTCAGGAAAAATGGTGAATGATGTCATGGTCCTTGCCAATGAAAATTGGGAATTCAACATGGAGAAAGACCGTTCGGGCCCAATTCCTAGGCAAAAAGGGGAACCAGGTGGCTGAGTAATTCATAAATCGTTTTTAATTCCATTCAACTTTTGATATACTAACAACTAACTTTCTTACAGGTAACGATCTTGAAAAGGCGATCACCTCGGAAGAAAAACTATTCTAGCCCAAGTCAAAACCGTTCTTGAGTACATTGGCCCGAAGAGTCTTGAAGGATAAGGCTGTGCCACCCACATTCTTCTAAGATACGATCCGTCTTATGCCACTTTGGCTGCTGCCGATTATATTCGAATTCCTCAAGGAGAACAGTAGCTCATTGCTTTGGTTTTTGAGAGTTATGTTAACTTGAGGAATATAGGAATAGTTAAAGTAGCAGATAGTAAGAACAACGAAGAGAACATCAAAGAAGTAAGTCAAGGCACTGATAAGCTGAACAAGTTCAAAAGAGTGCCACTATTCAAGACGCCGAACAAATAGGTTTTGATTCGGCTATCGAAATTGCCGAAAGCGAAGAAAACAACCCCCATCGAGATCTAGAATTTGTGCCGTCTCCTAGTCGAATGGATTTTGAGGTCACTCAGGAAGACACTGATATATTTCTAGACTCGGACAATTTGCCAGGGTCTAGAGCCGAAGAGATGGCCGACAAAACCCTTTCACTTGCACAATTTGCGAATAGGAGAAATGCCGAGAGACTGGCTACAAAAAGAAAGCAAATGAAAGTTGCCAGTGCAAGCCGAGAGGCCCACTCCAGAAGTGACGACTGAAACAGAGGTTACTGAGCGGACCGTCCTGGCAGAATCGATGCAAATAGAGACCGTTCCAATGGAAACAGAGACTGTGCTAACCGATCCAAGGGGCTCCAAATGTCTCGTCGAGTCTGAGCAGCCGATTGAATAAGCCGTTGATAAAAGACCACGGGTCTCCGATGCTTTGGACTTGATGGCGCCATTCCCTATTCAACCCAAGATAAAGAGTGTACTAATTCTGACCGGTATGTTGGCCCTCAAGGAACCATGAGTTGCCCTGAGCACGGCCACAATTATTACTCTTCCTCTAGACAAGGCAAAATTCAGAGTCGAAGATGATGCCTTAGCCATTGCTCTTGCCGCTCAGTCAGCCATTCCTGTAAGTGTTCTTTGCCAAATGTGTTTGTTAGAATAAAAATGTATCATTACTAACTGCTTGTACTTTTGTAGACTGTAGAGCGAATTGTTGATATCGGTCACCATCACTACGATGCGATAGAATTGATAAATCAACTCTAGGTGGAAATAGTGGCCGAACTGAATAAGGCCAAATCAGCAATAACTGAGCTTTAGTTGCGTCACAGAAGACAGAGGCTGAAAAGAAGAGAGCTGATAAAGAACAACAAAAGGCCTCTGCTGAATGCAAAAAAACCAAGCACGCCGACCTCCTACACTGCGCCACTGAAGAGAGGGCTAACATTTTTGACGCATCCTTTAAGAAGATAGATGAGGAACTGAAGAAACTCATGGCCGAGCTACTGGAGGCGCAGAAGGCTAAAGAGGAGATGTGGTTGATCACATCGAAAGTCTTCGAAGAGAGCGAGAAGGCAGCGATAGAGAAATAAATTGACGAGGCCTTGAAGTTTGAAAATCGGGACTTTAAACACAGCTGGCTCTAGGCGCTCGTAGCTGCTCAAGTGCCATTAGATGTGCCGATTCCATTTGAACAAGAGGATATCGAGCCCTTGGAATCAGACCCAAAATAATGCTAAGGCCGAGAACAGAGGGAAAAACTTGCTATCTTGATGTCCACTGCTATTTTGCGTTTTATGTTTTGTTTTGTTTTTTTTTTTTTTTTGTTTGCTGTTTATTGTTGTTTAGACACTGTACTAGGGCCATTTTCATGTGTAAATTGGCTTTTATGAATGAAAATGTTTCATTGTGCACAAAAATTGCCTTTTATGAATGGGTGTGATTGAACTGTACTTATTGTATGTCTGAATTGATGCTTGTACAATCGGCATAATGTAATTATTGATGCAATTGAACAATGTTAATTTGGCACCTTTCCGTGATTTCGCAAATGAGGTAGACTTAATTGTCGAATAGATTCACATATCTACCCCTACGATGATTAGGAGACCAAGGGTTAAAATGGGGGCTGACTTAACCACGGTTCAATGAGCCTGAACCTGAAGGCCAACCAAAAATTGAGTGATTGAGTTACCGTTTCTCAATTGGGGTGTACTATGTTAATTCAGCACCTTTTTGTGGTTTCACATGACTTATTTGCTGAATAGATTCATATATCTTCCCCTGCCTTGGTTAAGAATGGATGCGTTGTTTGTGCCTAAATAAATACCGCTGAGTTACGGCAAGGCAATGCCTAAATCCAAGAAGATTCATATATTTGCCCCTACCCCAATTGGGACAAAGGCATGGTATGCCAAAAATGGGCTGACTATGTAGGATACGTGTTTGCAACGTGCACTAATGGGACAATGGACACGTGGAATCATTTTGGTGGCATTAAAAGTAGCGCCTCTGTAGTTAATATAAAGCTATATGCCCAATCAACCTATAATTAGTTTGATTGCTTTAAGTAGATCGTCACTACGAAGAGGCTTAGTTTTCATGAAAGGTCCATCACACATTACATTCCTTCATCGGCATAACTCCAAACGCAGAGGGAATATTTTCCTCCGGTGAAGCTTGTACAGCCATGTATGTTGCGAAGGCTGTTTTTCAACAACAGAGGGGAAGGAGAAAAGTGTGGCAAAACTGGATGCATAAATGAATCAAGACCCGCCTAGCGATTTTGTTCACAAGGAGACCATGGAACTGGATGAGCAAAATAAACGTCGATCTGCCTAGGCAACAGGGCATGGTCAAGAGAGATGAGCAAAGCAGATCGCCCAGAAGTGGAATCTAGAAAAAAGAAAGTAGTAGAATTGCCTGTGCCCATGCCCCCATTCAAAACGAGCCGAGTAGACCGCCACGTCCATTGAGCTTCTCATTTTTTATTATGAATAAACCCATGTCTGAAGCCGATTCGATTGTTCATGACCCGAATGTGGTAGTTGAATTTATACGGAATTTTTTCCCTGAAGTACCAATCAATGACCAATCGGGGTGACTATGATGTTTTCAGAGAAGGAGTCCATAGGGCTATCAAAGGACTCTACATTTCTTATGAAGTCAGCATGCGCCTTTGTGCCGCCCAGAAGGAAATTGATCACAAACATGGGTGGATCTGAAACTTAGAGCACCGACTTGAGAAAGCTAACGAGAGGGTGAAGAACGAGGCTCGAAAAGCTAGAGTGGCGGAGCTCAAGGCGGCGGGGGCAGTCGATTCGGCAATGTCAAAAGACAAAGTAACACAACGCCTTATGGATCGGGCAATAACTGATCTAGATATGGCTAGCATTTTTTAAAGAGAAGCTATAGAGAGCCGAGTCTGCGACAGAGGCTTCTTCGAGGGAAGAAAGATTAGCATTGACAAGACAAGACAGAAGTTGGCTGATGACGTCTGCCGATGTGAAAACTGTGGCTTTAAGCATGGATGGACAAAGGCACTTCAAGCAGTGGGTATGGAATCTACTTCACCATTCTACCAGAATTATATTCTTTCGTTCGAAGCCTATGATGCCGAGAAAATGGACGATGAAGAGGAGGCCTTGAACCCTGAGAAAAGTTAATCGACATTATAGATTCTTGTTTGATTCTTGGGTTCAATTTTTATAAATAGGATGTCAATCGGCCTTAGGATAAATGTATCTGTAATATAGTTTAAATTTGTCATGATGTTTTCTTAATAAAAATTAGTTATACTTGTTTGAAATAATCAGGCTAATTGTGTCTTTAAATTGCATTTTTGTAATTATTTTGATGGCGCTTCGTGCCGAGCATGAAGAGTGCTCAGAATTCAGAGGCTTTTATTGATGGTGCTTCGTACCGAGAATGAATAGTGCTCCAAATTCGGAGGCTTTTATTGAGTATCTGAATTAAAGAAAAACAGTCAATATAAAACACACAAGGATTAGAAGTAACATCCCGTATCATTGATTGTACATATGCCAAATAATATACATTTGAAATTTAAAAAGAGAATAATCGATATTGATTATAAAATTTTTCGAGGATGGATCGAATTCGAAGGCTGGGATAACCATTTTCCATTCATGTCCAAAAGGTGATATGTCCCTGCCTTGGTAATGGAATCAATTTGATAAGGGCATCCCAATTAGGGTTGAGCTTTCTATTAACTGAATTTTCGCTGGCATGTGACGATTGGGTCTTTCTCTTCTTCTCTTTTCTTTGTTTCCTCTCCTCGTCCTTCTTTTATTTTCGATTAGGCTTGAAACGTTCGGAAATTTCTCTCAAAGTTTAACGTTCTTGTTCTTGTTTTCGTTCGTTATCGAATATCACTTGTTCTGGAGAGCATGAGGTCAGGTACGGAGTGCCGGGGGTCGAGCCAACATTTTTATGGGCTGCTTGGCTAGCCGCACGTGTGGGGGCCTAGGGCCGCATGTGTGGGAGACGGCCGAACGTGCAGGGTGTGAGGCCGCACGTGCGGATTTCAGGGGAGAGCTGGGACAGCACACTGCAATATATGTAGGTGTGGAGCAAGGTGCGTGCGGGAAGGGCCGCACGTGCGGGGTTGAGAGCTGCACGTGCGAGAATGAGGCTCTATACGTGCGGGGCACGTGCCGTACGTGCGGCAGTCTGGGCAGATCCGAGGCTCTATTTTCTTTCTTCCTTTAGGCTGTTTGTATATCATTTTAACCTCATCTCTCTCTCTCTAAAAATATATCCCTCTCCCTTCTCTCTAGATCTCAACCTCAAGGCAAGATTAAAACCCTTGATCTTCTTCCATCCATTGAGATCCAACCTTGACTCCTTCATCAAAGATTGAGAACATCTCAAGAGCTCTCTTGTGTGTGGTAGAGATTTGGTTCTTGGCACCATCAGTCCTAGGGTTTCAACTCCTCTTCTTCTTCAAAACCTTGAGGTAGGGAAATTTCCTTGAGTTATATATGTATATTTATTTAGATTTGGTTGATTTAGAGTTTTCATTAATGATATATAAAGTTTGGTCTTGTCTCATAAATGCTAGGGTTTTAAAGGTGGGTTTGGTCTCTCTCTCTCTCTCTTCCTAAATAATCTTCTTAAGGATTTTAACTCACACAATAGGGGGGGTGTTGTCTTGAGAGAAAACCCTTTCAAAAGATGAGGAGATGTTTGTTTTGGTTTTTGACATAAAACCCTAGAAATTTTGGGGATTTTTGAAAGATGTGAACATGTTTAGGGGTATCTTGTTGTTTTGTATTAAGAGAGTGAACTTTCATTATATGTTTAGCAAAAATGACAATTTACATGGTATATGAGAAATGAGATGTTATTTTAACAATATTGTTAAACATTTGAACGTGTATTGTTATGAAATAACAAATGGTTGTGCACCTTGGATAGTGAAAATTGTAAACATTGGAGTTAATGTTTGAAGGCATCACATGTAGTCTTGAAGGGGCTAACTTGTTATAAATTGGGCATGATGACAGATTGTTATTGCTACAAATTGATGGTATGGTCATTTATGAAATAATATTGAGGAGAAGAAATGAATAACGTAGTAAATTGATATTGTTGTAGAGACGCTTGAAATGGAGAAATGTTATGTGATATTATGTATTGCATCATGTTCTCATTCGATTTATTATCATTATTGCACATCTTGAAATGAATTGGAAAACGTTTACCTTGAGAAAGATTATGTTGTAATGAGAACTATGGAAGTGTTTAAGGGGTAAATACGTTGGTAAGTCCTGTTGGGAGGTGTAGATGAAATTGTTAAGTTGGCCTGAGTGTCTGAGGTAAAAGACCGAAAACACGCGCGGAGGAGGTACCACTTCCCTTACGGTTAGCAACCGGTAAAGTGGGTTATTGGTAGTGCTTGTTGAGCCTACTTGCAGACACCAACCTAGGGATTACCTGAGTCGTATTTACCGCCCCTTATGATTTAAAATTTGAAGTTTGGAAATTGATCAGATTTGAAAAATGTTAATGAAAAGCATGATGTTTTTCAAGAAAGGCATGAATAAATTTTGAAAAGGCATTGTATCACTTTTGCACTTGCATTTAATATTGATTACCTTACATAAATGTATATACTTTGTTAGGGATTTCTCTACTGGGCTTTATGCTCACCCCTATGGGATTTGGTGCAGGTAAAGACGTGGTGATTCTGCCAAACTGAGGGCGTGAATATGTTTTTGGTGAAGAGTAGATCGCTCTTGTATTTGTGTTAATTTTTGTAAAGCCAAGGGCTAATTTGTATGGGTCCGAGAGACCATTTTGTGAAACCAGGCTATTGCCTTGGAACTTCTAGGATCATGCATTGATTACTAACTAGTTTCTATTTTGGCTCGGAGTACTCGGTAAGTGTTTATGCTTTAGCATCCTTACATATGTGTGAGTAACTGCCATGATAGCTTACCATGAGGCTAACTGCTTATGTGACATAACTGCCTGAATGCCTGTGGGTGAAGGTTGGGTTGCTTGAATTGGAACAATTCATCGAAACTCGTGTTTTAGCCTACTCGCGAGTAGCAAACCTCAAAACATTTTCCAAACAAACGGATATGCGATGCTTTGTTCCAAATTAGGCGATCTAGTCTATACTTGTTTTGCTGTGTGCATCACGTAGTAAAGATTAGCTAATTAATCGGAATAAGAACACATGTGTTTTCAAAAATAAGATATCATGTTTAGTAGTGGCCGATATTTGATCGGCGAGCGGGGGTGCTCATAGCTGACCTTCCCCAATCGTACCCAAGTTCCCGAGCCGAGGCAACTTTGGTGATGACGGACACGTGGCCTTAGGCAACGAGTCAGGGTTTCCTAAATTCCTCCAAAATAAATATTTAGGTGGCGACTCTGTATCTGGCAAAGCAGTCCATGTTTGGCACTTCTTTCTAAAAATCTGTTTTTCAAAACGATTTGCCAGATTTGGACTCTTTGATGATTCATCGGTCTTGCATTGCACTCTGCGAGATTAGATACAGGACCGTGACATTTGAGTCCTGAACTGTAGTGAACCCCAAAAAGAACAAAATGGGATTTTCCTCCCGGGACGTTCGGGGACGTCTACAGGGGGCTGGAGAGGGAAGCTGGCGGGAGAGGTGCTGCAAGGGTGGCGCAGAGGGGTAGAGAGGATGGCACGAAGCTAGTGGAGTGGCAGCATCATCACTGGCATCGGCTAGGGTTTGCAGTGGCACCATAGATCTTCCACCCCCTCCTCATCGCCACCAAAACCCCATTCCACAAAAGCATGAGAGAGAGAGAGAGAGCGAGAACGAGCGAGAGATGTGCGATTTAACGGACGAGAAGATCGCGAAATCTAAGTTGTGTGGGAGTGCTTACGACGGAGGGAGAATGTGAGAGAGACGTTGGCGACTGCGGGAGGATGCGGGAGAGAAGTTGGCTGCGGCAGGAGATGGAGAAGTCGCTGGCGGCGGAAGAAGGAGCTGCTGGTTAGGGCTTCGAGGAGAGAGAAAAGAGAGATAGAGAAGAAGATGATATTTTGGTAATTCCCTTTATGGACAGAATAGTAATTAAAAAAATGGTGTGGAATGAGTAAATGGGAGCTTCTATCTACACACACCTAATCCCCTCTATACACACACTTAATGATATTTAATTTTATTACAATTTTATCCCTAAGTGAAATTACTATTTTAGACATCTACCCAATTCAAAAGTCTCAATGCACACATCCAGACTTCACATTGAAGCTCCAAGTTCAGCTTCTTCCATTGAGGTAGAAGTGAATGCACTCATTCATTAAGCTCCAAGTTCAGCTTTTTCCATTAAGCTAGAAGTGAAAGCACTCATTCATTAAGCTCAAAGTTCAACTTCTTCCATTAAGGTCCAAGTTCGTAGCTTCTCAACCTTCCTCATTCGTAGCTTCAACCTTCCTCATTTGAGCTTCTTCTTCCTCATTCATCATTGTTATGGAGGATTTGTCTTCTGAAAATCAGCAAATAAGTGTTTATGAGAAACATAGCGAAGGAAATGTGAGTTTCTTTTTTCTTTTTTTTTTCCAGCGTCGTTCGGATAATTAGAGTCGAATTGTGTTATTTGGTTCGAAAATCTACTACCGAAATAATTATTTATTTTCGGAAGTTGTTATCCGAATAAAGTAATAAATTTCGGAAGTTGTTGTCCGAACAAAGTATTTAAATTCGGAAGTTGTTGTCCGAACAAAATTAACTTTTACAACATTCAACTTCCGAAATTTGAAAATAAATTCGGACAACTACTTCCGAATGAAGTAAAATTTTTTTTTCCCATTTTATATTCCAAATTTGCAAACTGCATACCAAATTTACAGTTTCGAATTGCAAATTAATCTTTATAATGCCATTAAAAATTTGTAATGTTATACAAAACATGCAGGAATATGTGTCAACTCAAGGAAGTCAGGTTTGCGCGGATTTTGTGTTGGATTACACCACTCAATTCACAACTGAACAGGTTCACTCTACGAAATTATAATGATTATGTTTCGAATTGCTCACCAAATGTAAATGTTTGATAATATTTATTTAACTTTGTAGGTATTCAAAAGTAATGATGAATTGCTCAACTGGGTACGTGAAGTTGGAAAGAGAAATGGTTTGGTCATTGTAATCAAAACATCAGACTATGGTGGAGGGAAAAAAAGACCCAGAATGTATCTTGCTTGTGAGAGGAGTGGCCAATATAGAGCAACAAAGAAGTTAAAACATGATGGCAACAATACATCAAGAATAACCGGTACGAAGAAGTGTGGTTGTCCTTTTGATATGAGGGCTCACAGGTTTACCACACATGATGAATGGACATTGGCCGTAATATGCGGATTGCATAATCATCTACCTGCGGAGCACCTTGAGGGACATTCATATGCGGGGAGGCTATCAAAGGATGAGAAAGCATTGTTAATGGATATGTCAAAGAGCATGGTTCGGCCAAAAAAATCCTAGTAACCTTGAAACAGCAAGATGCCCTCAATGTAAGCACACTTAAAACCATTTACAATGTACGCCATCGAAACAGGGTGGTACAGAAAGTTGGAAGATCACAGATGCAACACTTATTGGGTAAATTGGGCAAGTATAATTACATTGAGCACCATCGGTCTGAAGAGTCCACGATGACTGTGACAGACTTGTTTTGGGCACATCCTACCAGTTTGGACTTATTTCGGTCTTTCCCACGTATATTAATTATGGATTGCACATATAAAACCAACAGATATCGGCTTCCTCTTCTTGAAATTGTGGGAGTGACATCAACTGAAATGACATTCTCTGTAGCTTTTGCATACTTACAGTATGAGAGGGTCGATAACTATGCGTGGGTGTTAGCTACATTGCGTGATGTCATGGATGGTTTTGTTGTGCCAACAATTATTGTTACTGACAGAGAGCTAACCTTGATGAATGTCATACAGAAGATATTCCCGAGTGGCAGACATTTATTATGTCATTGGCATATCAGTAAGAATCTATTGATCAAATGCAAGAAAATGTTTGAGACACAGCAGAAATGGAGAAGTTCAACCATGAGTGGAACTCTTTAGTGTATTCATCTTTTGAAATTCAATACGATGAGCGTCTTAAATCATTTCTTAAGGAATTCAGTAGTTATCCTGATGCAGTCAAGTACGTCATAGATACTTGGTTGGTTCCTTACAAGGACAAATTTGTGGCGGCATGGACAGACACGTGTATGCATTGTGGCAATGTTACAACGAACCGGTAGGATTACTTTTCTTCAATATGTAATTAATAAGTGCCATGTACTTGATTTTAATTTGACTTACATTGAATTGAACAGGGCTGAGAGTGCACATGCAAAACTTAAAAGACAATTGGGTTCATGTCAAGTCTCATTTTCAGGCATCATTTGAGAAAATACACAGTCTGCTTGAGTTGCAACACATACTGATATCAAGGCTTCATTTGAGAAAAGTCTAACTGTTGTGCAACATCAATTTAAACCTTCTCAGTTCAGGGAGCTACGGGGTAATGTGTCTATCTCTGCATTGGAGTATTTGCTTGTAAAGAGTAACAGAGCCAATTCCATTGGTATTGATGTTGAAGCTTGTGGATGTGTCCTTCGCCGCACTCGTGGTTTACCTTGTGCCCATGAGATTGCTGACTACATCAGACAAGATCGTCCTATACCACTTGCTACCATACACTCACAGTGGAGGCAACTTCATATCTCCGTATGCAACAAAGAAGATGAAACGGAGGTGATTTGTCATACAGAAGTAGAGTTGTTTGTGAACAAGTTTAATGAAAGTGATAGAACCATGAGGTTGGAGCTTTTGAAGAAGTTGAAAGAGATTGTATATCCGGGAAGCACTTTTCTTGTTGAGCCGGAGTGAAGCCCAAACA